>CM054058.1:333098081-333279855 GCA_028641055.1 Alopecurus myosuroides
GGCAAGTATAAAAGTTTTTGTATGAAGATAAAGTAATAAAGTTTTATAAAACCTTTAGAGAAAAATCTGTAAAAACAACTATTTTTTGAAACTTCAAAGATGAGAGATGTTTCAAAAATAGAGCGGAGCAGTTGCAAATAAGTAAGAAATAAACTCTTAACCGAGAGAGATACCAACTCTGTAAGGCCCCTTCCCACTGTTCAAGGACGCCCTTGATATGCATTTAGAATCTTTTGAAAAGATCAGAAGGAGGGAAAATATACTAAAATTCCCTTAGATAAAAATAATGAGATAGGCAAATAGGTTTTTTACTCAAAAATACTTTTCTTTCCTATCTGACTCCATGCAACTAAGGTCTCCTAAGGTCAGGATGGCTCTGATACCAACTCTGTAAGGACCCCAGACCGGCAGTCTGAAAACCCTACGTATGCATACATTCAACGATCCCAAAAAGATCAGTCGTGAACAACATACACAGTTGGCACACAGAAATACATCATCCATTACACGAATACATAAAGGTATTACATAAAAGAACACATGATCAAGTTTAACGCAACTGCCACACAGGACAGGCAACTTATCAACACAGCGGAAGACAACTAAAACACAACGTAGTTTGAGTCCCAAGTCACGCCTTACCTACAGGCTGCTGACCCGGAGATGATCCTAGTTCGCATAGCCGTCACTCCGTACTTCTCATCATAGATCTCCTTCGGAGGCTCCTTCTCAAAGTCTGGCAAGTAGATACCAGGGGCGACAACCATAATGAGGTACATTTGAATGTACTCAGCAAGACATCCATCATATCACTTACCAACATGCAAGTATGCTTATATGGTGGAATAGGTAGCTATAAATAGGGTTTCACTATCAATGGTGTTCATATATGATGACACCACAGTTGCAGTCAGGTTAATCTGTATCTTCGTTGAAGAAGATGCTTCAGAAGAAAATAATATAGTTTTATTTCTCTTGTAGATAACACATGTACAAGAGGTTTTGTAAAAGCTTTGTTAAAGAATATTTTCTCTTTGCAAAACATCTTGGAATCAGTTTCCAGAATTCCTTGCTTAGAGTAGAAAAGGTTTTCTTTTGCAAAACATATTGTTTTTGTATACATCATCTGGCTTTTCATCATCGACGATACCTTCCACGGTATAAGTTTCCATTCCTGTCCTGAACTTCACAAGTTCAACCACTTCCTTTCCAAAATTCCTTTCAAAAACTGGATGTTTGAAAAACATTGACACAATGCTAGCTACATGGCCATTCAACGTCCATTATCCGAGGACGGCTGCTTTTTTCGAAAAAGTTGTACTCTACAGAGGTGTACACATACACCAGATCCAGTACACCTCCCGTGAACAATCACGGACTGTAACAACAGTATGTAAACATCAGATCTGATCATAACCATCCACTATGTTCAAGCTAGAAGTGTTCTATCTCTCAGTTGAGTTTTACTTGGTCACCCCCCGGCACGAGCTAATCCCTGCCAGCCAGGATGCCTCAACTGATGCGAACCGGAGGGGGAAAATTAATCCCACACTTTTTATGTCTCAATTCTTGACAACAATATTCGTTCAAGGGATTCCGTCCCTTATAGCGTTTGAGATAAACACACACTAACAAGGACAAACTTCCAGTTAAGCCGCCGTGCCCATGTTGGGGTAGGGTGCAGTACGGTAAAGGTTTCCGGCGAAGACTAGGTTATGTGTCATTTTTGAAAACACCACTTTCTCAAAAATGACCACTTCCACATTCCTCCGGAGAACAAGGATCCGCCTTTTTTCCGGGTTTTTCCGTAAAGCCTTTGTTTTGTAGAATCACAATTTTAGGGTGTCCACTTAGGGATATATATTTTGATGGTAATAAAATACCATATGGTGGCTTAGGGGCTTGGTATTACCAAGTTTAACTACTGGCGTGATAGTAAACCTATATATAGTATAGTAGTAATTTCTCCACATCAAAATAGTTTTGATAATAAAGTTTTGTAAAACTTCAGAGGTAAAACATGCCTGATAAGATAATGATAAGTATTGTATCAGCAAGCATCAGGATGGCTTTCCTGGTAACTCCTTGTGTCCCTGGTTTTGGAGTGACTAGAACTTGAAACAGAGCTTCACGACACTTCCTTCCTCTTCGTTTTCTAACGTCGTAAAAAGAATAAAGGACACACATTCAGAACCAATCAAGGAAAGCAACCATACATAACAATACATACAGCAAGGAAATCTAATAATAACAAATCACACAATTATTAATGGAGGCAAACAATCAAACAAACCTACTTGGCAGAAATGCCATTTAATCAGACAACTTAAGGTTGGAGGAACATAACTCACAACCTTAATATCATGGATTCAGTGGGTGTGCCACCCCTCATACCAATATATTAATAATCCCAAAATAAACTTAGTTTCACAAGGGTGAGACTACTAAAAGTATACAAAACATGCACAATAATAATCATGGCAATGGGTCTATCCACCACACCACAGAAAGAATAAGATAGCTAATCTACTAAGCCTAAATTCACATCAAGAATAGATAAAACACATGATTTGCAAAAGTTTAATTTTACAAATCAGTGAGCCTACACAAGTGTAACAAGGTAATAGACTCATCACAAAACACACAATTTCTCATAGTGAGAACAATAGAAACTATGACTAAAAGGAGGAATCCTATTGACATGTTTCTACTTAAAGTTTGCTATGCAAGCAAGCATAATAAGTAAAGTACTAAAATGCAAACAAGGAACCATGTTATCATAATGAGAATGACAACATGTCCTCATGCAAGGATACACAAATATCTACCAAACACAAGTGGTCAGGAAAAACAATCAATACAAGAACTGCTAGGGAAACTAGTACTACTACTCAAACATGAAGAATCAATGGATGCATTTCAATAAAGTAATTGAAATACAAACAGAGGGTCCATGACATAAAAACAGTAGTGAAAAATATCTATACTTGCTATAACAAAAAATATCCCATTTGATAAAACAAGGTATCAATTTGCAGGGCAACTCTTACATACTAGTGGTAATAAAAAGGGCATTACTAGAGGAATCAAACAACACTCCAAAGATGGATTTTTCCTAGCAAGCCACACATGATTATAACCACTTACAAACAGAAGCATACACATTTCCATTTAGCACAAAAAAAATCCAAAGCAAAAATACTAGGCACTCAATAGTTAGAGAACTATATAAAAGAAATGCATCTAGTGTGGGGGAAATAATGTTTCCACCAAAAATGCAATGACACCAGTGGGTGTTCCACTAGAATAACAAAGCATTAAGAGGTCACAATGCCTCTGGTCCACTTGCTAAAAATTAACAAAATACTAAACTAGCATCTAGTGCAATAACTATACTAGTAGAAAATAATAGGATGCAAAAATAAGCAAGGTAATGCTACTCATGCTATTGTTTTCACACAAGTGAAAACTCTAGGGTTCAAGTACTCATAAGAACATAACCAAAATTCTACTGGTCCTATGAATACAACATAAAAATATGTGGCTACTCAACCACAAATATTGTGCTAAAAATTCTACACATGAGAGAATTTTTCCAAACATTCTCATAGTCATGACAAAGCTACTCATGATTTTCTACCAAATCAAATTCAAGCTAGCATAGGTGATACTAAAAAAATATAAGTATCAACATGGTGCTGTATCTAATCTCTCAACAAAACAATCCAAGTGCTTGCACATAATTTATCACTCAAAAGTACTATGCAAGTATTTAACTAGAGATAAAACATATGATATTAATATAAATCCTATTTCTTCTCAACTCAAGTCCACACAATCTAACATGCTAAAATAGCTAAGTAACACTTAGAAAACAAGTTCACACAACTTGTACATGCTAGAAAACATCATTGCAACACAAAAATATAATCACACAATTTAATTAACTAAAATGCCAAAATGGCAGAAACAAGCAATTTAAAGATCTGTCCACCAAATTTTCTATGATGCTCTAAAAATTAAACCCAACTAGGTTTGGATAGACCTAAACATGTACAAGACCATCCTGTTGAGTTTGCATGAAAATTCATTTTTAATAATTTTATAAAAATCACCAAAGTGCTCTCTGGTGTTTTACCAAATTGCATGCCATTTCAAAAATACAAATAATTTGGAAGCAAGGTTAATTGATCCTGTTAGGAAATTGCAAGGGATTCCCAATGCAATTGGCCTCACTTCATTCTGAGTTGTGAAACAAAAATGGTGCTCATTTTGGTGTTTCTGGGACCTGTTGCCAAACCATTTTTCATTTCAAAAATAATCATCCAAATGTAGATCTACAAATTGGATATGGTTTAGATTTTGTTGTTTCACATACGTGAAATTTAGTTTGGTCAAATTCCTCTTTTAGGTAGGTTTTTGGAAACATGATATATGCTTCCAAGGTTTGAGTGGGTTGAGCTTAGAAAGAATTTATCCTCAGCAAGTTTATATAATTAGTTTGTTTAGTTGCACTCAAACAAAAACAACCAAAGTTTATTTGTCAAGCAATTGGCAAAACAACTGTGTTTTCAGGTATTCCAAAATTGGGATGTGACAGGTCTTCCCCCCCTTAAAATAATCTCGTCCCCGAGATTCGCAAGCGAGGACTAAGACAGGGCCAACAAAACACCATGTTAGAAACTTCTAACTTCAACTACAATTGCTCGGTGGGTGGTAGCGTTGGAGTGCCGGTGCTTCCCCCCTTTGATTTTTCTTGGGAGGCGGGGGGTACTCCCCCTAAATTAGCAAATTCACTTTAAAAAGTACACCAGTACTGTTTTAGGTCCAAAACTTTTGTTTCCTAGTTTGACGAGACCTAACCAGGGTCTCCTCACCTTGGGTTTTGGACGATTAAGAAAACAAACAAAATTAAGGTTAGTGCAGAACTACCTGGAAACGTACCGTCAATTTTTACATGAGTTCCTAGCTATATCCCACATCTTACATAGCACATATGGGGTGGTGTAGCTTGTGGGTGCAAAGGTTAGGTTGCCAAGGTAAAACAAACAGACAGAACAAATACCCACGGGAGTGGGTGTTACTCCCCACAAGCAACTATCACTTAATACGTTCATGATTTTAGTTGGATGTTTTAGTTTCATAAGATACTCTTAAGAACAATCATAACACAAGTATAAACTCATGCTAAGGTAAAACATTTAAACAAAATCCAATAAGCAAGCAAACAACACCACAGATGAATAGACTATTTATTCACTAGGTTATTGTCTACTAGAGGTTTTCGAATCCATCAATCATGAACAATTTGCAAACAACCAGTAGCTAAAAACCAATTAATCCAATCATAAAGATACTCTAAAACACCATCTTCACACAAGATAAAACTCCTATTATACAGGCATAAAAACAGGACTGCACAAATAACACACTAGTTATGAAAAATCTACACCAGCATGCTATAAGAGATAAATCATATCCTATAACCATAGAACATGCAACTAAATAATTAATGGCATGATAACAGAAGTAATAACTTCCTAAACATGCTATATCAACACATATACTCATAAAAATAAAAAGAGGGTAATACTAGAGCAAAAATCACCATTTTCTAGTGGTGAAACTAGTTTCATTCTAGAGAAGCAAACAATGCTATCATGATGTTTAAACCTAAACAAGAAAGTCATGAATATAAGTGTACCTAATAAAAGTACACAAAACTTACTCATGTTAGTAAGCACAAACATCAAAACAATCCCATGAAACAACTATTAAACATGCATAAATTAATTCTAGCAATTTATGTTTTTCTTAAACAATTACTAGCAAACAAGCAAGGTATAACTCACACAACCAGTAGCTATGAAATTAATGAAAAGTTATCTAAACCTTTTCAAAAATCCATACACTCAATTTAAAATTACTCACAAACAATCTACCAATCAAGAGGAATTTATTTTATTTGTGAACAATTTAATTTTAGCACACGATAGTGAAACATTTCTTAACATGATACCCCTAAGGAATATTATGCTAACAAAAGGATCACACCTAAACATATTAGTATTTACAAATAAGAAATAAACTTCTCACTTGCATAAGTGAAAAGAAACAATTATATTTTCCATGGTGGAAAAATAGAAATCCATCACATAGTGAAACATGCTATTTTCACACATGTGCATGGTTGGGGATTTTCATCCTAAAGCAAAAATGCAATGGGACCAGTGGGCTATGGCCTACTAATACCAAGTAAAAATAGGTACTAAGCCTCTGGTTACTCATGAAAAACTTTGCATACAAGATAAAAATATAAGGCTATTTAATCTAGTGAGGCAATACTAGTGCATATTGATAGCAATTCTTACACATGCTTTACTATTAAGAGACATGCAAGCTAACATAGGTACAAGCATCAAAATAACAGTACCTAAATGGTACTGGACTCAAAGAAAACATAGCATAAAATTCTACTAAGAAAGTATACACAGATCTAGTTCTCACAATACTTCCAAATAATAATTTAGAAGGTAACAAATGCTATTCATTTTTGTTCGAGTTTTCCAATCATGCACACACTTCCTAGGGTAGATTTATTGTAAGAAAACAACATAATAACAAGTCCTAACAACTCCATATAAGTTAGGAAGCAAGATTGAATAAAACACAAATTTATTTCAATCAAGAGCACACAAAGAAACAAAAACAGGAAAACTGCTGTTCTCTAGATCTATCATAATCATTCCATCGTTCACTTAATTTCTAAACTCCGAATTTCATAGTACCTACCACATCTATTAAGATTTGGTTTCCAAAGTAGATACACATGATATCCTATTGACTAGTAAACGAATAGGTCATCATCTTATTTTCTCGTGACTTCTCCTTTTTACCAACTAGATTAAAAAGTGCCGTAAGTCACTTAATTCTTTGGTTTAGAAAGAGTTGTCAGTAGTTCACATGCTTTGGTTAGGTGTCAACCTAAGATTAGAACAAAGCATATTAGTCTTGTTAGCTTTCTATTTAATCATGTTTGTCCGACAAGATACGACTAGCGTCATCGTACGTCGAATATTGAATTGTGCTCTTTTGATTGACTTTTGAGGGGGTTGCGCATCATGGCATGTGAAGACTTCTATTGCACCTTTCTCCAGAGGAGGGAGGTATATAACTTTTTAAAAAGGGGATTTCTCTAGTTTGGTCTTTTAAAAGGGGACCTAAAAAGGTGCGACATTTAGTCAATCAGGGTAAAACGAGTCTTTTGCAAACAGACAAAACGCAGAGGTTTTGGTCAGTATTGGTTGGTTTTCTTCACGCCTTTTCTTCTTTAAAGGTTGTCGTTGTTTGAGCTTTATCTGTTGGAGTGCAGCATTGTTAGCAACGCTAGCAGCTCGTGTGGCTTGATGGTCCTCTATTATTAGGCCCAATGGTGCTTTCATTGATTGTGGGGGAGATGGTGGTGGTTCACGACGGGTGGCATTTCGAAGCGAAAACAAGTATAAGTCTAAGCAACAAATTCTTGTTTTTTAATGCTATACAAACATTTTTGCTTGCAAAAATTTAACAGGAGGCGATTCAAAAACAAGAGCAGGGCAAGCACAAATCTGCAAATTTTGAGCACCCCACAAACATATAGAAGCCCAGATGAACCAAATTCTACACCACACAATAGCACAAAGTCCTACGGACACACATAAGCAAGCCAAAACACACAAGAAAGGCTCCAGTGGTGCTACGTCGGGGGAGGCTACTCATGGAGTCATCGCTAAATTACTCCAAACTAGACGGATCCAAAAAAATCCTAGAAGTGGCTGAAGAACTATATCTACTTCTGACCATCATCACTGTAGAGCTATGCAATTATTTTGGTCTTCTCGGGACATCGGCAAGTATAAAAGTTTTTGTATGGAAACAAGATAATAGAAGTAAAGTTTTGATAAAAACTTTAACTGAGAGAGGTAAAAATATGCAACAATCTGTTTTTGAAACCCCAACTATTTTCTGGACAGAAAACTTCAAAGACGAGAGATGTTTCAAAAACAGAGCGGAGCAGTTGCAAATAAGTAAGAAATAAACTCTTAACCGAGAGAGATACCAACTCTGTAAGGCCCGCCCTTCGAACCACTGTTCAAGGACGCCCTTGATATGCATTTAGAATCTTTTGAAAAGATCAGAAGGAGGGAAAATATACTAAAATTCCCTTAGATAAAAATAATGTAGATATCAAATAGGTTTTTACTCAAAAATACTTTTCTTTCCTATCTGACGTCCATGCTAACTAAGGTCTCCTAAGGTCAGGATGGCTCTGATACCAACTCTGTAAGGACCCCAGACCGGCAGTCTGAAACCCTACGTATGCATACATTCACGATCCCAGAAAGATCAGTCGTGAACAACATACACAGTTGGCACACAGAAATACACCATCCATTACACGAATACGTAAAGATATTACATAAAAGAACACATGATCAAGTTTAACACAACTGCCACACAGGACAGGCAACTTATCAAACACAGCGGAAGACAACTAAAACACAACGTAGTTGAGTCCAAGTCACGCCTTAACCTACAGGCTGCTGACCCGGAGACGATCCTAGTTCGCAAAGCCGTCAGCTCCGTACTTCTCTTCATAGATCTCCTTCGGAGGCTCCTTCTCAAAGTCTGGCAAGTAGATACCAGAGGCGAAACCATAATGAGTACATTTGAATGTACTCAGCAAGACATCCATCATATCACTTACCAACATGCAAGTATGCTTATATGGTGGAATAGGTAGGCTATAAATAGGGTTCACTATCAATGGTGTTCATATATGATGACACCACAGTTGCAGTCAGGTTAATCTGTATCTTCGTTGAAGAAGATGCTTCAGAAGAAAATAATATAGTTTTATTTCTCTTGTAGATATCACATGTACAAGAGGTTTTGTAAAGCTTTGTTAAAGAATATTTTCTCTTTGCAAAACTTCTTGGAATCAGTTTCCAGAATTCTTGCTTAGAGTAGAAAAGGTTTTTCTTTGCAAAACATTTTGTTTTGTATAACATCATCTGGCTTTTCATCATCGACGATACCTCCACGGTATAAGTTTCCATTCCTTTCCGAACTTCACAAGTTCAACACTTCCTTTCCAAAATTCCTTTTCAAAAACTTCCTTTTTGAAAACATTGACACAATGCTAGCTACATGGCCATTCAACTGTCCATATCCGAGGACGAGGCTTCTTCGAAAAAGTTGTACTCTGCAGAGGTGTACACATCCACCAGATCCAGTACACCTCCCGTGAACAATCACAGACTGTAACAACAATATGTAAACATCAGGTATCTGATCATAACCATCCACTATGTTCAAGCTAGAATGTATCTATCTCTCAGTTGAGTTTTACCGGTCACCCCCGGCACCGAGCTAATCCCTGCCAGCCAGGATGCCTCAACTGATGCGACCGGAGGGAAAATTAATCCCACACTTTTTATGTCTCAATTCTTGACAACAATTCGGTTCAAGGGATTCCGTCCCTTATAGCGTTTGAGATAGAACACACACTAACAAGGACAAACTTCCAGTTAAGCCCCGTGCCCATGTTGGGGTAGGGTGGCAGTACGGTAAAGGTTGTCCGGCGAAGACTAGGTTATGTGTCATTTTTGAAAACACCACTTTCTCAAAAATGACCACTTCCACATTCCTCCGGAGAACAAGGATCCGCCTTTTCTCCGGGTTTTTCCGTAAAGCCTTTGTTTTGTAGAATCACAATTTTAGGGTGTCCACTTAGGGACTAGTATATTTGATGGTAATAAATACCATATGGTGGCTTATGGGCTTGGTATTACCAAGTTTAACTACTGGCATGATAGTAACCTATATATAGTATAGTAGTAATTTCCACATCAAAAATAGTTTTGATAATCAAGTTTTTGTAAAACTTCAGAGGTAAAACATGCATGATAGATAATGATAAGTATTGTATCAGCAAGCATCAGGATGGCTTGCCTGGTATCTCCTTGTGTCCCTGGTTTTGGAGTGACTGGAACTTGAAACAGAGCTTCACGACACTTCCTTCCTCTTCGTTTTCTAACGTCGTAAAAAGAATAAAGGACACACATTCAGAACCAATAAAGGCAAGCAACCATACATAACAATACATACAGCAAGGAAATCTAATAATAACAAATCACACAATTATTAATGGAGGCAAACAATCAAACAAACCTACTTGGCAGAAATGCCATTTAATCAGACAACTTAAGGTTGGAGGAACATAACTCACAACCTTAATATCATGGATTCAGTGGGTGTGCCACCCTCATACCAAGATATTAATAATCCCAAAATAAACTTAGTTTCACAAGGGTGAGACTACTAAAAGTATACAAAACATGCACAATAATAATCATGGCAATGGGTCTATCCACCACACCACAGAAAGAATAAGATAGCTAATCTACTAAGCCTAAATTCACATCAAGAATAGATAAAACACATGATTTGCAAAAGTTACTTTTACAAATCAGTGAGCCTACACAAGTGTAACAAGGTAATAGACTCATCACAAAACACACAATTTCTCATAGTGAGAACAATAGAAACTATGACTAAAAGGAGGAATCCTATTGACATGTTTCTACTTAAAGTTTGCTATGCAAGCAAGCATAATAAGTAAAGTACTAAAATGCAAACAAGGAACCATGTTATCATAATGAGAATGACAACATGTCCTCATGCAAGGATACACAAATATCTACCAAACACAAGTTGGCAGGAAAAACAATTCAATACAAGAACTGCTAGGGAAACTAGTACTACTCAAACATGAAGAATCAATGGATGAATTTCAATCAAGTAATTGAAATAGAAACAGAGGGTCCATGTCATAAAAACAGTAGTGAAAAATATCTATACTTGCTATAACAAAAATATCCCATTTGATAAAACAAGGTATCAATTTGCAGGGCAACTCTTACATACTAGTGGTAATAAAAAGGGCATTACTAGAGGAATCAAACAACACTCCAAAGATGGATTTTTCCTAGAAAGCCACACATGATTATAACCACTTACAAACAGAAGCCTACACATTTCCATTTAGCACAAAAAAATCCAAAGCAAAAATACTAGGCACTCAATAGTTAGAGAACTATATAAAAGAAATGCATCTAGTGTGGGGGAAATAATGTTTCCACCAAAAATGCAATGACACCAGTGGGTGTTCCACTAGCATAACAAAGCATTAAGAGGTCACAATGCCTCTGGTCCACTTGCTAAAAATTAACAAAAGACTAAACTAGCATCTAGTGCAATAACTATACTAGTAGAAAATAATAGGATGCAAAAATAAGCAAGGTAATGCTACTCATGCTATTGTTTTCACACAAGTGAAAACTCTAGGGTTCAAGTACTCATAAGAAAATAACCAAAATGCTACTGGTCCTATGAATACAACATAAAAATATGTGGCTACTCAACCACAAATATTGTGCTAAAAATTCTACGCATGAGAGAATTTTTCCAAACATTCTCATAGTCATGACAAAGCTACTCATGCTTTTCTACCAAATCAAATTCAAGCTAGCAGAGGTGATACTAACAAAATATAAGTATCAACATGGTGCTGTATCTAATCTCTCAACAAAACAATCCAAGTGCTTGCACATAATTTATCACTCAAAAGTACTATGCAAGTATTTAACTAGAGATAAAACATATGATATTAATATAAATCCTATTTCTTCTCAACTCAAGTCCACACAATCTAACATGCTAAAATAGTTAAGTAACACTTAGAAAACAAGTTCACACAACTTGTACATGCTATAAAACATCATTGCAACACAAAAATACAATCACACAATTTAATTAACTAAAATGCCAAAATGGCAGAAACAAGCAATTTAAATATCTGTCCACCAAATTTTCTATGATGCTCTAAAAATTAAACCCAACTAGGTTTGGATAGCCCTAAACATGTAAAAGACCATCCAGTTGAGTTTGCATCAAAATTCATTTTTAATAATTTTATAAAAATCACCAAAGTGCTCTCTGGTGTTTTACCAAATTGCATGACATTTCAAAAATACAAATAATTTGGAAGCAAGGTTAATTGCTCCTGTTAGGAAATTGCAAGGGATTTCCAATGCAATTGGCCTCACTTCATTATGAGTTGTGAAATAAAAATGGTGCTCATTTTGGTGTTTCTGGGACCTGTGGCCAAACCATTTTTAATTTCAAAAATAATCATCCAAATGTAGATCTACAAATTGGATATGGTTTAGATTTTGTTGTTTCACATCTGTGAATTTTAGTTTGGTCAAATTCCTCTTTTAGGTAGGTTTTTAAAGCCAAAAGCAAACATGCATCAATCTGTGAAAATATAAATGGAAAATCAACTGTCCTGGGCCAGATCTGCTAATTGGGCCGGCCAGGTCAAAACTCACCGCGAGGGAAGCTAACCTTAGTCACTGACCCGCGGGCCAGCGGCCACGCGGCAGCCACGCGGCAGGTGCGCGGCCCCACGGGCAGGTCAGCGCGCGGTCAGCCGCGCTGGCGTCAGCGTGACGCCCACGCGACGTCACCCGCCGGCGGGAGAGCTCCGGCGAGGTGCTAATCGACGCGTCTGTGCACCATTTTGCGAAACTAAAACGTCTACGAGTTCCTCTCGACGTGGGCTACCAAAAGGAGACGGTCTCGTTTTCGGGGAATGGCCGGAAAAGCGGCGGCGACGGTGGCGCGGCGGCGGCTGGACAACACGCACGGGACGGCGGCGATTTAGGGGGTTCGGGAGGGGGAAAAGCGACGGGGAGGTTCCCTTTCTCACCACGAACGTGACGGAGGACACGGAGAAGGCGGAGGAGGCTCGAGGCGGCGGGAATAGCTCGCCGGAGTGCTCCCGGAGCCGAAGAAGAAATCGGGCGGCGCGGCCTCCTCGCGGCGTCCCACCTCAATCCCTTTGGCACCGAGCACAGCCACGACGATGCGGAGGCGATGAGCACCACGGCGAGCGGCGACGAGCTCGGAAACGGCCGCAACGACGACGAGGTGCTAGCTAGGGTTTCGGGTTGGGCCTTTTTGAAAGAGAGAGGAAGAGTGAGCTCTTGGGGTGAGAGAGGGGGCAAGTGGGCAGACCAAGCACATGGGGGGGCCTCTTTTTCCTGATAATCTTTTAGGGAAATTTATTAAGTGTTTCCTCTTTCTTAATTTAGGCCTTGGAATAATATTCAAAAATTATGGGATTCATAAGATGGTTTTGGAAAACTCTTTGATCAATATTTACTTTATAAAATATTGCCAAGGTCTTTGGAACAATATGTTGAATATTTTTAGTTTACTGCTTAGCCATGTATTAATAAACTTGAGGTTTTTGGAAACATGATATATGCTTCCAAGGTTTGAGTGGGTTGAGCTTAGAAAGAATTTATCCTCAGCAAGTTTATATAATTAGTTTGTTTAGTTGCACTCAAACAAACACAACCAAAGTTTATTTGTCAAGCAATTGGCAAAACAACTGTGTTTTCAGGTATTCCAAAATTGGGATGTGAGAGATGCTCTGGCCAAGTAGATGCTTGTAACTCCAAGAGGGAGTATTTATGCTCGATAGTGGGTTCATGCCTCTCTTTTACTCACGCTCGAGTGACATAAACGTAACGGGTGGGGGATGTGCTGTTGCCATTAGGGAAAAAAATGATGTTTACATTACACACTTTGCTTAATGCAATTATCTGTTGCTTTCAACTTAATACCCAAGGTTTGCTCGGATGACATTCTGAGGATGGATTATTAGTTATAGATGCAGTTGGATAACGGTCTATGTATCTTGTTGTAATGCCCGCATGAATCACATAGTAATCATCGTGTCATGCATATGCACTACGGTGCAGCCTTTATATCTGGCAATTGCCCAGCTGTAATTTGTTTACCCAACATGCTATCTATCTGTTTTGGAGAGACACCACTAGTGAAATGTGGACCCCGTTCCATTTATTTTATACTGATAATACAACAACTGTTTTCATACTGTTCCTACTGTTTTCCTACTGCCACCACTGTTCTCTTTTCATCTACTGCAAACAAGTACTGATTTCCACACCATACGTTTAACCTCTTTGTTTTAAGCCAAATCGGTGAGATTGACAACCTCATCGCTTTGTTGGGGCAAAGTGATTTGATTGTGTTATGTAGGTTCCATGTTGCTGCTAAACCTTTAGTGCGCCCTGCCAATATCAGCTGCATCAACCTTCGTAAGTGACTTCTTTCTTCTGCTGGTCGATTCAACCTTGATTTTTTCGGAGGGAAAACTTGCCGCTGCACTGTTCACACCCTACACTTGGGGTCTCCCAACGAACATCACCCATACATCTAAATATAGATAGAAACAGCCAAAAAACCATCTTCTTAGTACATCTAAATATACATAGAAACAGCCACGGAAGCATCTAAATATAACATCGTAGTACATATGCGTAGTTCAACATACAACATCCACACAAAAGTATCTACCTAGTACATATAAATACAACGACCGTTGCGACTAATATTGCAACTAAGATAACAATTGAACCAACTGTATAATGAAACCAAGATTTCTTATCAATAGCACATCTTCTCAATTTTCTCATCTTCACTCGGTTTGTTTCATCTTGATTTTGTGATCATGGTTGATATCGGCAACAAGTAACTCCAACACCATCTTGCCTTTTTCAAGTTTCTTCACAAATTCTTTCAATATCCTGTTTTATTTTTCAACTAGATCTATCTTCTTGACACATATTCGTAAATCAGTTTTCACATCCGCTTCACATATGGAATTCTAATAAGAGTATCTATGTGATATTGTGTCAAGATAATTTTCACTAAACATTAAACTAATTAAAAGACAAATCTTTAAAGGTAATGTACCGAATCAGAATCATCCAATGTAGGGTTGCCCACTAATATCAAAACCATTGTGTATCACACTACATATCCAATAACACGAAATCAATATACGAGATCTATACTACTATTTCTATACCAAAATCAAAGGAGTTCCAATAAAATGTAGTTTTCCCAGACTAGTATTCCTATACCAAGTTCTGTAAGTATTCCTACACCAAAATCATACTAGTTTTGGGAGAGGGGCATGTACAAATCGAAGAGGGGGAAGAGGAGAGGGTGCGTGTGTACCTTGTTTCGGGGCGCAGGGGCAGCGCTGGCGCCAGATATAGAGGGAGGAGATCGGGGAAGGAGACGGCGACGACGCTCGGAGAGGACGGAGACGGGGAAGTGGATATGGGCAGCGACGTCGCTCGGGGTCTCTGTCCAAAACTCGATCGATCTGAAATAAGGACTCAGATCCTGAGTGTACCCTAAATAGCCTCAGATACTACTGGCAGCATGTGAGTATGGACAAACGCTCCTAGTATGCAGACTAGTGGAAGAGTGTCTCGATAGGCGCACACTTCTAATATAGTTTACCTCACCAACATGGGTCAGTGAGTTGTACAGGCAGCGTGGGTTATTCCAGACACGCTTCCGCTAAACTTTACTAGAAGCGTACTACTAAGCACTCGCTACAACTAAATTGTAGAAGCGTGTTACCCAGGTGGATCGCTGCTAGTGACGTTTCCCCTATAAGGCTTTTCCTATTAGTGCCCCTCCGGCGAAACCCTAGTCCCGCTGGAGAAAAGCCCTGATTATACGTCTACACCCGGCACCGGCATCAAAGGGGGTAGAAAAGTGCAACTTTTTGCTTGATTGTGTTAGGGTAGCCCTAGGAACACAAAAACAGAATTATACCCCAATTCTTCAAAAGATTCCATTCGGTTCGACCAAAGTGGGAATTTTCACTTATAAGTCCACAAACTCACTATAGAGAAACTGACGATGGTGAAACTGCTAACACCCGAAGTGGAATCGTGGAATCTACAACCCAAAACACACTTGTACACACTTGGTATGGCACCACCTAGCTTTTGGTTGGATTTCGACGCTCCTGAGCCCCTCTCTGGCGAAACGCTATCCCCGCTGGAGAAAACCCCAGCTTATTACACCTGGTATCAGCGTCAAAAGGCGGTAGAAAAGTGCAATGCTTTGATTTGTTGTGTTAGGGTAGCCCCTAGAAACACCCAAAACACACTTGCACGCACTTGGTATGGCACCACCTAGTTTTGGTTGGATTTAGAGCATCTCCAGCCGTTCGCCCCCCAGGGGCGATTTTCGGCGCTAAATAGCGCCTCCTGGGGGCGCCCGGCGCTATTTTTCGCGCAGTGAGATTCGTATTTCCCAGCCGTCCTCCAAGCCCAAGCGACGAAATTTAACAAAATTAAAGGAAAAACGGCGAAATTTTGGCAAACTACTACGATTTCATTGAAGTTAGCCGAATATAGGCGATTTTTACATATTTAGACGGGAAGTAAAAAAAAGGCAACTACATGCAGAGGGCCTTGTACATCTTGGTGTAGTCGCCGCCGTCGTCATCATCGGAGTCGCTAGGCGACTCCGCCTTCGGGGCGACGCTACTGCTGCCCTGCCCTGGGTCGCCGAGGTACATCGGCGGGGGAGGGTAGGCGTCATCGTCGTCGCTGTCGGAGAGGAGGATGACGTCGCCCGGCGCCTGCGGAGGAGCTCGCCCTTCTCTAAGGCCGAGGTCTAGCTCCTGGTCCACCGGCGCGGCGACGCTCTCCTCTGGCTCCGCCTTCACGACGACGAGAGGAACGGGAGCGGAGTGGGAGTAGCCTTGGACGTGGTGCGGCGATTCCTTCCCGCCTTCATTTGCCGCTGGATGTGGTCGAGGACCGGGCGAGAGTGCGCCGGTTTGCTCGACCAGACGCGGCGCCACCCCGCATTGTTGCACCCCGAAACATGGCCGTGGTCGGGGATGTCGCCGAGCTCCGTCTCGAAGCGGGTCTCGAAGAACGCCGTCCAGGCGGCCTCGTTGGCGGGGATGCCACTGCGGCTGATGCCGCTCCTCCGGCGACATGCGCGCCCGAATCTCCTCGATTTCGGCGACGCGCTTTGGCCCGGTCGGTGGCGGAGGCACATGCACGCCGCCTGCGCTGAGGCGCCATGTCCTCGGCGCGCTCATGCCCGGCGGCGATGGAAGTTCTCCTCGTAAAGGAGCCTCGCCTCCCAGAGGTGCAGGGTTCGGCGGCCGAACCCATTTGCGGCCGCGTCGTCGAGGTTGTGTCTGTGAACCATGGCGAGGTGGCGAGAAGAAGGCGAGGAGAGACAGGAAGAATGGCGAGGAGATACGGGAAGAATGGGCTTTATGTGGCCGCGGGTGGGCAAGACGAAGCGGCGACAACGCCATAACTTCGCTGCGTGGGCGATTGGACTGCTTGCACCGCCGCGCGTCGTCTTGACTGACCGACGGCATCAATGCGCGCGACAGACGAGACGATGAGGATGGCAACTCTCTCTCTCTCTCTCTCTCTCTCGCTGACAGGGGCGGGTCCACGGGCGGGCGAAACGGCGGGAACTAGTTTCGTGCGGTTTCGCGCCATTTTCCCTTCATCCGGCGCCCCAGCTGCCCGCCGGCGTGCTGGGTTTGGCCTGGGTTCGCCAGGCGCTAAAATGGCCTGAACCGGCGCTATTTGGGCTTGTGGGGGTGCGAGTGGGCGAAAAACGGCCTACCGGCGCTAAAAAAGTCGGCCTGGAGGGCTCCTGGGGCCGTGGCTGGAGATGCTCTTAGACGCCCCGGAGCCCCTCTCCAGCGCAATCGTTAACCCTTTATTGTTGGTTCCGTCCTTGCTCATGGAATTTGTTGAAGAATATAGCTTAAAAAATATACATGATGATGTAGATCTGTTTATCTTTTTCGAAACGAGCTAAACAACGTCAAAATCCAAATTCGAATGCAAAAATTATGCTCAAAACGGTGAATAAGTAAAAAATACAGAGCTAGGCCGACGGCATTGCCGTTGGCGTAGCTAAAAAAGATAGGCCGACGATATTGCCGTCAGGAAAAACTGTGCATTTTGGCTTGGCCTGATAGGAGTCTGCGCCGACGGCCCTGACAAAAAACCGTCGGCGTAGCCTTTGGCCATCGGCGTATAAGTTTATTCCCGTAGTGAATGAGGTGGACGAGAATACTAGAAAACATTATTATTGCCATAGCTGAAATTTAGACGTGTCACTGTCATTGACCAAACTCATGGAGACGGGCGGCATTAGGATTTCTTGTTTCAAACTTTCGAAAAATTTCAAAGAAAAAAACAACAAATACTCATAAGTGGATTTGCCATGTAAGATAATTTTCATCTAAATTTGGCATAGAAACAACGAACCAAAAAGGACTGATTCTAAGTCCACGCAGAAACGGTCTAACCAACTGAATCGTGGAAACTAGGTAGCAGCCCTCAATTCATTTCTCTTTTAGAATTGATGGGAGTGGCAAACCAAGTCAAGAAAATAGAACTACGATCTGGATAGGCTGTTGTCATGGTCTTGGGGGAGACATAGCTATATTGGATAGGGTCGGTTGGGGACGTCAAGGAAGACGGTGAGGTCAGGCGGCAGCGGTTCTAAGAACCATCGTTCTTTGTCGTTTAAAGTGTCGGAATTGACCGAAAATAAATTTCTATGAGGTTAGCTACCATACATATACCTCTTTTAAAGTGTCGAAATTGATCGAAAATAAATTTCTATGAGTAGTTATTTTCTTCATGCGCATGTTTTACATTTCACTGGTCTCCAACACAATCGAATCATAATATACGAGTGTGTTTGGGTTGAAACATATAATAATCCGTCTAACTAACATTTGGTCACAGTAATAATAATAATAATAATAGTAGTACTATAAAGAAAACTAAACCTGTTTTTGTTCGTACTCTGCAACCAAGCAGTGTCGTCAACATATTTTCCTTTTTTTTTTGTCAGTACAAAAAGCTCCAAAAGCAAAGTCAGGCGCCCGTTGTATGGTCAAGTCTTTGGGGGCGTGATGACCACTGACGACGCTCCGCCCTTTTCGAATTCTGGCGAGAAGAAAAAAAGAAAAGACAGAAAGAGAAATTGCAGAGGAAGTAACCCAGAAGCGAACTGAAATCGGTGGACGGCGGGCGCGGCGCACGAGGACGGCGACGACCCAGCGCAGCGCTAACGCGTGACGCGTCTCCGTCTCCTCTACTCTACGCATTGCATTGCTCTCTCTCTCACTCACTCTCTTTCCCCACACCCACCCCAAAACCCACGCCCGAAGCAAACCCTCCCTCCCTCCCTCCTCCTCCTCCTCCTCCCACAAATCCCCAATCCAGAGCTGCCGCCCCCCGACGACGGACGCCATGGTAGCGGACTGAAGGACCCAGAGTACGTGTTTGCGTGTTGATCTCGCGGTCCCGTCGGTCGGTGCTCGCGCGGCATTGAGTCGGATCTGCCCGGATCTGGGTGGCGTCTCCCGCTCGCTCCACAGGTGAGCTCTCTTTTGTCCCTCTCCCCTCCTACGCGGCTCGATTCGGGGTTTCTCAGCTCCGTCCCCGCTCGGTCAGCAGCACGAATTTTTCCCAGGGGGCAAAAAAAAGCCGCTCGCTCTCTTTCGCATATTCTCGCGGATTAGGTAGTGGAGCACACATCGCGCTGATTCTGTGCTTGATTAAACTACTGCTTCCCTCTTGGATTTACGCCAAAAGCTTGACGCGCTTTTATGCGTCCAGGGAAAAAAATACTAGCACAACAATCTGCTTGTAATATACAGGGCCGATCTGTGCTTGTGTCGCCTTCAGGCGTGTGTGTGCGAGCTCAGAGCCATCGCTGTCGGCGGGTTGGTTGCTGGCCTCGGAGCTTATAGCCTCCTAGGGGATTCCGTGTCATGTCTCCCTTTGATGTCGACTCACTCTTTGTTGTGTTCCGACATTTGTTTGGATGGAGTAACAGAGGACATGATAGTATTGAACAATTCTGTCTTAAAACCAGACCTCCCCTGCAGATGTGCTATCCAAGTGGTGTGACTACAACTTTTTAGTCATCTGCAACAATGAGTTTTTCTTAAAAGTTACTACTACTTAGCCAGTTTGTAGAATTTGGGCCACATCGTCGCCCACTCGAGGTGAGCTCTCTTCAAACACCACCTCGGTTCCGGGTCCTACGGTGCTGTCGGGGGTGTAATGGGTCTGCCGCGTGGTCGCGAGCTCTGATTTCTGCGGGGGCCAAAAATTGCTCTGTTTTGCATATTCCCATGGATTAGCTAGTGGAGTACCCATCAACGAATCAAGCTGATTCTTCAGTTGACTAAACTAGTGCCCCCCCTTTGGCTTTATGTGAAAAGCTTGATTTTCTTGGGACACCCTGATTCAGGGATTATTTATGCGCCCAACGGAAATAAATACTACTAGTACTATTAGTCTGCAGGTCGGATCTGTCAATTGTGTGTGTCGCCTTCAGGTGTGACATCGCAGTGCGTTAGCAACCCTAGGAGAGTTTTAGTCTGTGGATGTCATGCCTCTCTTTTGATGTCGACTGTTGGTTTCGATAGTCGATGTTAATTATATATATATATATATATTGCAACCCCGTTGAAATGAGAATACACTTCTGCTTTACATCAGACCTCTCGACAGAGGTGGACCCATGTACAGCTGAGGGGGGGTGTATTGTGTTCATATTTGAAGGCAAAAAAAAATTCAATTTTGTACTAGAATTGCCCCCGCTCATCTGAATTGCCCCCACTTATGTTTTTGTCTGGGGCCACCCCTGCCTCTCGATATGGTTTGTCAATCCTGATTGCGGCGTTTTAATAGTAATTTTAAACATTAAGCTTTTTTTTCCTTTGTTTGCTGGCTGTGGCAGCCAGTCTGTAGCATCTGCAGTGGTTTAACTGTGCCTTCTCTTGTATGTTTGCAGTACAGTGTACTAGACCACAGCGTCTCCAGAAGCAATGGCGACATATAAGCTGGGCGTGGAGGTCGCGAGTGCTCATGACCTCATGCCCAAGGATGGGCAAGGTTCTGCGAGCGCCTGCGTCGAGCTCAACTTCGATGGCCAGCGGTTCCGCACGGCCATCAAGGAGAAGGATCTCAACCCGGTCTGGAACGAGCGCTTCTACTTCAACGTCTCCGACCCATCGAACCTCCCTGAGCTCGCTCTCGAGGCGTATGTCTACAACGTCAACAAGTCCATCGAGGCTACCAGGTCCTTCCTTGGCAAGGTCAGGATCGCCGGGACCTCGTTCGTGCCCTTCACTGATTCCGTCATCATGCACTATCCGCTGGAGAAGCGTGGTATGTTCTCGCGCGTGAAGGGGGAGCTGGGCCTGAAAGTGTACATCACCAATGACCCCTCCATCAGAGCTTCGAACCCTCTTTCGGCGATGGATGCTGTTTCGAATAACTCTCCTCCAACTCCGAGTCATGCTGAGCAGATCGCGGCTGATATTACTGGTACTAATCTGAACAATTCTCAGGAGCACAGGCATGAGGTGAGAACCTTGCATACTATTGCCAAGGATGTACATCATAATCACCATGGCCATCTTCCATCCTCTTTTGCTGGGCAGCCTACCAACTCCAAGTATGGTATTGAGCAAATGAAACCTGAACCACAACAGCCCAAGATGGTCAGGATGTATTCAGCAGCCTCCCAGCAGCCCATGGACTATGCACTTAAAGAAACTAGTCCCTTCCTTGGTGGTGGACAGATTGTTGGTGGTCGGGTCATACGTGGTGAGAAGCATGCCAGTACCTATGACCTAGTAGAGAGAATGCAGTATCTGTTTGTGCGTGTGGTCAAGGCAAGGGAGTTGCCTGACATGGACATCACTGGGAGCCTAGATCCTTTTGTGGAAGTGCGAGTTGGCAACTACAGGGGCATAACTAAGCACTTTGAGAAGCAGAGGAACCCTGAATGGAATGCGGTCTTTGCTTTTTCAAGAGATCGTATGCAGGCATCTGTCCTTGAAGTGTTGGTCAAAGACAAAGATCTTATGAAGGATGATTTTGTTGGCATGGTGCGGTTCGATTTGAATGATGTACCGGTACGTGTGCCCCCTGACAGTCCACTGGCTCCAGAATGGTACCGGCTTGTTCATAAGAGTGGGGATAAGTCAAGGGGTGAGCTGATGCTGGCAGTTTGGATTGGCACCCAAGCTGACGAGGCATTTCCTGATGCATGGCATTCAGATGCTGCTACACTTGATGATCCATTTGCTGTAACACACATGAAGTCGAAAGTTTACCATGCTCCCAGATTGTGGTACCTGCGAGTTAATATAATTGAGGCCCAAGATATTCTCATACACGATAAAACCCGCTATCCAGATGTTTTTGTTAGAGCACAGGTAGGGCATCAGCACGGGAGGACAAAGCCTGTTCAAGCTAGAAACTTCAACCCATTTTGGAATGAAGACCTTATGTTTGTGGCTGCTGAGCCATTTGAGGATCACCTTATTCTGACGCTCGAAGACCGTGTAGCTCCTAACAAAGATGAGTTGCTTGGCCGCATAATCATACCATTGACAATGATTGATAGACGGGCTGATGATCGCATTGTCCATGGGAAATGGTTTAATCTTGAGAAGCCTGTACTTGTTGATGTAGACCAACTGAAGAAGGAGAAATTCTCTAGTCGGCTTCATCTCCGTCTCTGCCTTGATGGAGGGTATCATGTTCTGGATGAGTCAACAAACTACAGCAGTGACCTCAGACCAACAGCCAAGCAACTCTGGAAGCCATCTATTGGCTTGCTTGAGCTTGGGGTCCTCGGTGCTCAAGGGATTGTTCCTATGAAGACACGGGATGGAAAAGGTTCATCAGACACTTATTGTGTTGCAAAGTATGGGTCAAAGTGGATACGGACACGTACTATCATGAACAATCCAAACCCCAAGTTCAATGAACAATACACCTGGGAAGTCTATGATCCGTCGACTGTCCTGACTATTGGTGCTTTTGACAATGGCCAGCTTGGAGACAGGAATGGGGAGAAGTCCAGTGGTAAAGATGCGAAAATCGGCAAGGTTCGAATTCGTCTTTCGACACTTGAAACTGGCCGTGTCTACACCCACTCATACCCTCTCCTGGTTCTGCACCCATCAGGGGTGAAAAAGATGGGAGAGCTGCACCTTGCCATACGATTTTCCTCAACGTCATTGGTGAACATGCTGTACCTGTACTCACGACCTCTGCTACCGAAGATGCACTATGCACGTCCGATACCAGTGCTTCAGGTTGACATGCTGCGGCATCAAGCTGTCCAGATTGTGGCTGCCCGTCTTAGCCGGATGGAGCCACCTCTGAGAAAGGAAGTTGTTGAGTACATGTCAGATTTTGATTCTCACTTGTGGAGCATGAGGCGAAGCAAAGCAAACTTCTTCAGGCTCATGAATGTCTTCTCAGGCCTGTTTGCAGTCAGCAAGTGGTTCAGCGGTGTATGTGCATGGAGGAACCCTATCACCACTGTGCTAGTCCACATCCTCTTCATAATGCTAGTGTGCTTCCCGGAGCTCATACTCCCAACAATTTTCTTGTACATGTTTCTGATAGGGATTTGGAACTACCGTTACCGGCCTCGTTACCCTCCACACATGAACACCAAGATCTCTCATGCAGAGGCTGTTCACCCAGATGAACTTGACGAAGAATTCGATACATTCCCGACAAGCCGGAGTCAAGAGATTGTAAGGATGAGGTATGATAGGCTGAGGAGTGTTGCTGGAAGAATACAGACTGTTGTCGGTGACATAGCAACCCAAGGGGAGAGGATGCAAGCACTGCTTAGTTGGAGGGATCCTCGGGCCACATCAATATTTGTCCTGTTTTGTTTCATAGCCGCTATAGTGCTGTACGTTACACCGCTCCAAGTTCTTGCAGCACTAGGAGGATTCTATGCCATGAGGCACCCAAGGTTCAGACACAGGTTGCCTTCGACACCCGTGAACTTCTTCAGACGTTTGCCAGCAAGGACCGACAGCATGCTCTAAAGTAGGTGGCATCTGGTGTGGAGGCCTTGTCGTTGTAATCCTTAGAAGTATTCCATGTCTGTTACTGTACTTTGCTGTTATTTGTAACCGTTTGTTCAGAACTTTACTGTACTTTGGGTGCGGGATCCAGGGAATAATATGTGATAGCTTATTATGACTCACCGGATTTTGAAACCATCCTGATCGCTTATAAGATATCTGGCTGTTTAATCTGTTTAATGTTTAATATCCTGCTTGAGTGGTTTCTGTGGTCTGGGTATCTGCGTGTCTAACCACATGATCACTTGCATCTTTGGACAAGCCTTTCTGTGGCTATTTTCTGCTGATTGATTATCCAGAGTTTTGGTGCATGTGATTGGACCTGATATTCTTTTGTATACATTGATTAAAAGAATGCTACTTTGACTTTTGTCACTATTTTTGTGTGACTTTGCTTTTGGCAGAACAAATTGCTTATAACTGTGTATGTTTTCTTTCCCTTTCATTTGCATTTTAGTTTACAAATGGTGCCGATTTTAAGGGATTCCCTAAAAATAGGTGATTGTTGATGTAGCTGGTGTACAGTAGGCCCAAAACATTTTGTCTACTTCTCGTTGTAGCATTCTAGGCCATTGAAATAATTGTGATTTAGAGACAGCGCGTTCAAACATAATGCTTTGCACTTTATGTGGCTGCAATTAGCATCTAAGGAAATATTTGGACTGCAAAAAGGAAGAATTCTAGGACTTCCCAAGGTGCGGAAATACGTTCAAGGACAGGTGCTTGCCACTTGTCCCCATTCATATTGTTCTTCTCCATGGTTAAGAGTATTGCCGCATAACTTTTCTTCTCAAATCAGTGTTGCTGAAAGCAAAGATGGGCGCAGCAGAGTCATCTTCCAAGTCTGGTGGCTCTGTCCATGACTTTGTCGTTAAGGTCTGCAGCCCTATCCCTCCCTCTGTTTCTTTCTCCTGCCTCTGATTATCTTATCATGTTGAGGATTTGCCTGTGAAACTATGAGCAAAGCATGCTGAAATGTCTGTAAATCAATGGGATGGGACTACTTGTAGGCAAACATGAAAATAATTTCAGTACGTCGGCTTGTTTTTAATGTTATCCAGTTCCATTTCATCCTTCTGAAAGAACAATCCATGGAATAACTTTTTGCAGGATACAAGAGGAAATGATGTGGAGCTCAGCAGATACAAGGGGAAAGTTTTGCTTATTGTGAACGTTGCATCCCGATGGTAGAGTTTTTTCTGTCTTAGCTTAAAATTCCGCAATTTAAATCTGTGTTTACCAGCTGACTTCATATCCACTGCAGTGGTCTGACAAATTCCAACTACACTGAACTGGGTCAGCTCTACGAGAAATACAGGGAGAATGGTACTAGTTTTTGTATAGCTTGGAACATATGTCATTCCACTATAGCAGTAGCTCTAATGCATTATATCCACCCTGGATTTCTTTCGTAGCATGAGGAAGTTCTGATTTGTTACTCTGTATGCTTCCCAACCATCGTTTCATAATTACTCTTTATGCTGAAACTGAATGCAATATGATATAAATGTTGAAACTGAACACAATATGATATAAATGCTGTCTAATAACATATTTTGGTTATGTTTATTATTGGGAATGTTCCATTTTCTAGAGAATGCACTATAAAGCCAAAGCGTATTATTAAAGGGCTAGGTACTGATCAATTGCTGACTTCTGTATCACCAAGCACACTTAATTAATTTTTCTTTGATTTCGTTATAATTTAGAACATCAGTTATACACATAATCAAATGTTGAACTAAAACTTTAGATTGCATCAACAAACACAATTCAATCAGCACAACATATTCAGCACCCGAGCTGTTTCTTGGTCATATAATATGTCACCTACTTACTAAGCTTCAAGAGTTTCTCAACTACATGCTTATACCAGTGTATGTGTTTTTTGACGTTGTATTGTGGTGCTTACACAACACTACCATGGTTTCTAAAAGACCTAGAAGTTGAATAATGTCAACAGTTTGCTTCCTTCATTTATTCCACCATGAAACATACAAGACAGAAGCTATGATGTGTTAAGTCCAACATTGGGCGAAAAAATACCAGCTATCAAGCCTAAAAAACACTAGTAAAAGAGAAACCTACAACTTATGTTCTGCAAGTTTTTACTACGAGCAGGACAAGCTTTAAAATCGTGCAGGTCAAGTAACTTGTGATGTTCTTTTAACTTGAAGCTCCATTGATCTTTGCATGTTTTCTGCTGCCACTAGGATTGGAGATATTGGCGTTCCCCTGCAATCAGTTTGCTGGGCAGGAACCAGATAGCGATGAGCAGATTGTGGAATTTGCTTGCACTCGCTTCAAAGCAGAGTATCCCATTTTTCGCAAGGTCTATCGAACGAAAAACCTTTATTTCTTTGTGCGGTGTGCGTGTGCGTGTGTTGGCTTCCAATCGCAAATGCATTTTTTTTTAATCTAAACATGTCCTGTTGTCGTCAGGTTGACGTGAATGGCAACGATGCAGCCCCACTATACAAGTTCCTGAAATCAGAGAGAGGAGGTCTATTCGGAGAACGCATCAAATGGAACTTCACTAAGTTTCTAGTTGACAAAGAGGGGCACGTCATGAATCGCTATGCGCCAACCTGCTCCCCGTCCAACATTGAGGTAATGCTGCAACTCAGCAGTTTATTATCCATTTTGCAGCAGTTTATTATCCATGTTCCGTGTCTCCAGCCACCAGTTAGGTGATTAACTCGGTCAATGTTGTTTTCACAGAACGACATCAAGAAGCTGTTGGAGGTTTGAGGTATCTTCAGGGAACATCATCCGGCGTGTCGTGTGTACGGTGTCCTCTGTTATTTTTGTACTCCTATACTCTATTAAGAGAAGTTCCAGTCTGTCGTGTTCTACACTCTGAAAGGATTATTACCAACATGTCGCTGAATTATAAACAAAATTATCTTGCTGCAACAACACAATCTGGTGAATAATCTATAAGAATCATCTCGAAAACCGAATGAACTATTTCAAAGTATACTTCTGGTATTCTTTCGAGAACAGAAAATCTCTTTTGAGAGGCGGGAAGTATCGACAGGTGAGCTACTATCCTCTAGATGAGTTGATATCGATGCTGGAACTTCTCGTGTCAAATATCCCGGAGCTAGGCCACCCTCCTGTCGTTACGACAGAAGGGGGAGGCGGCGTTAGGTTTTGGTTATGTCCACCGGAGCCCGGCGACGCGTCTGGCCCTCCTCCGCCGGTGAGTGAGTCGGGGGAACCGAATGCCGGCGGCGATTTCGCGGCTTTCTTGGCCTTTGATTTGGACCCTCCGTTGACAAAAGTACCTAGCACCACCTGCACATGCCAAACAAAATTATATAAGCTTGTGTTGCATTTGTGTGTTGTCTGAAACTGTTGAGGAACATGGTAGATGCAGCCTCTGGATTCCATGGATGATCAGGTAGTGTTACCTGGACAGTGCTGGCAGCCACCAATGCTCCACCCAGAACGCCTCCGATGACATGCCTCTCCGGGCTGCAGAGCGTGACGCTGAGCCCGTCGCTCTGGTTCTGCTGGGCCTCGGTCAGATTGTAAGAGCCTGATAAACTCAGGATCTCATACAAACCCTACAAGCATGCACACTATTGAGGGTTATATGAAAAAAGAAAGGTTTAGGTGCATTTCTTGATCTGATGGTCACCTACCTCGTAAATGGAAGGATTGTTGCTGTTGTAAGACGAGGGACCCATGGAGACGGAGGAGGCGTGGTCTGCCGGGTGTCGGAGGACGGCCCTGGAGACGGAGCCCATCGCAGAGAGCACGCAGACCGCCCTTGGCGACTGGTTCGCGAATGCCGCTATCTTCCCCGCGACATCCTGGCAAGGTGATTAATATCATTTGTCTGTCAGCTCAATCTGCTGCAACATCCGGCGCAGCAGGATAGCAGAGGAATAGATATGGAATTCAGGTAAAATTCAGTATCACAATGTTTCTGCCATGGTTGGGATGAGAGGTGGGGGTTCCGGTTTGCGTTCTGGACATACCTCTGAAGGAGATGCTGTGATGATGTGAGGAGTGAAGCTGGTTCCAGCTGAGCCAGAGAACGCATTGCCTAAGACAAAACAAGGCACAGATTCAAACAGACATGATCAGAGAATACAGGAAGAGCAGAGTAAGCTGCAGAACCAGAGCAGAGTACAGCAATCTAGCATGCTGCAACAGGTTAAGGGTTTTCGCTGGTACACAAAGTGAGACAGCACTTTCTACAAAATTCAGCAAAAAAAAAAAAAAAAAAGAGAGGATATAATTTTTTTTCCTGCAGCCGCTACAAACTACAGATGCTCTGAATCATCCATAAACAGATTAAAATTGGCATAATCCGCCGGTGAAAGGAAAACATAACCATTAATTAGGACATTATAAATTCAGGGATGGATGTGTATGCTAACCGGAGGGTTTAGGGGAGGAGAGCTTCTTCCCGGTGCCCGGGGGCCGACCGCGCCGCTTCTTGGCCGCCGCGTCGTCCAACCCGCCAGCAGCCATGTCCTGCCCGGACATGGACCCCATCCTGGGCGGCGGCGCGCCCATCATCTGGTGCTGACGCGGCTGCCCCTGCGGCGACGACATGTGGTGCTGCTTCATGGCCCCGTCGGGCCCGTACTTGCGCGGCCTGCCCCGCTTCCGCTTCACCGGCTCCGGCGGGCTCGCGATTGGCATCGTGCCGCCGGACCCGGAAACGGAGACCATGTTGCCACCCGAGCCGGACACCATGGTGTTATGCATCATGGATGAAGGGGACTGGGTCGGCGAGTTGTCCATGTGATGGAACTGCATGGGGGAGAGGTGGGAGCCGGCGCCGCCGATGGACTGGAGGATGGCCGTGGGGCTCATGCTCATGTTGGGCATGGGGCGGATGACGGAGTGCATCCCCGCGAGCGAGGTCGGGCTGCTATGCCCTCCCCCGCCGCCGCCGAGCATGCGGTGGTGTTGCTGTTGCGGGTAGAACGGCGGCAGGTCGGAGGGTGCGATGAGTTCTTTGCCATCCATGCATGGATCGCCTAGCTGCTGCACCAAGGCTTGTGGACCGAAAACAGAGCTTCCGCGATCACGATCGGTCCGAAACACGTCGGCAAGGGTAGGTTCCTCCTCCGGCGTGCACGGCCGGCGGGCGGCAGCTTGGTGTTGGTCGTGTGTGCCCTTTGCTGCAGGAAAAGAAAAGAATGGTGGGCGGGATAGAGATGAGGAGATGGGAGGTATGAGCAGCAGCAGGTGCTAGCTAGATCGGAGGGAATGATGGGAGAGAGAAGGAAGGAGGAAGGATAAGATGACGCGGTTGGCCTACATGCGCAAGTAGCGGCCGGGACGTGTTTTTCAGCAAGGGTGGACGATGGGTACAGATGGATCGATGGTGGACGGATGGATGGAACGGCGGCCGGGCTGGACGACACATCTCGCTCCCGGCGATAAGATTTCGGTTCCGTTCCTTTCGCCCAACGAAAAGGCGCCCGTTGCCGCTGTAGCTTTCGTCGGGCGCGCGGCATCGTTTGACAGACGGCACGCCCCATCCGCGCCGGGAGGTGGGTGGTGCCATGTCGCTACCCGGCCACTCCATCCGCCCCCACTCTACAGTCCACGGAATACAACCCTCCTAGCTTTGGCTGCTTTTTTTTTTTGAGATATTTTCCTCCCTGTTTTTCTTGACAATCAATACCGTGATATATTACGGTAGCACATTGTACATGGCAGAGATACATCTGTATAAGCTGACTACAACGACTATAAAATAAAGTCTAAAAAAAACTAGTAAATCTCCGAGATCTTCAAACTCTTTCTTCTTCCATAATATAATCTTGTATTTTTCTAAAGGAAGCCATAAACATAGAGATCAAACCACAAACATGTAAACACCAACGAGGGTTCTCTCATAATTTTTTTGACCCGCAATATAAAGCCTGAAAGCACGCAAACAACCATTAAAGTAATCGACGAACATCGTCGCTGAGATCCGATAGTATGAATCACGATCGTCGAGCACGTTGTCGGATATATACCGACTAGGGGTATATCCGGCATTGTCCTAAAGAGCCGGATTATCAGGGTGGCCTTTTGGTAATGGAACACAGCCCATTAGGCGGCCCAGTAAGCTGACGCGCAGAAGCCAGATTCTAGAAGAATCCGGACCACGGTCCAAAGTGGTGCGGCTTGGAGTAGAAGGCGGATTCTTGCTTTCCAAGTAAGATACTTTCCGTAGTCTTCTAGGTTTCCTTTCTGTAAGCCTAACCCGGCTATTTATATAAAGCCGGACGGGAAAGAAGAAGATACAGACAATTAGCTAGAAGCCAACTCGCCGAGAAGTTGATCCTCGTCGAGTTAGCGAAAACCTACTCACATTGTACTTTATATACTTCAGGCTTCAGCCCTGATTTAGTGAGATTGCAGGAGTAGAAACGCTGCCTAGTTGCGACGTACCAAACCTGGGTAAATTTGGTGTTCCTGATTGTCGTAGTACCACGTCCCCCCATGTATCTACCAGTAGTCTCATGGCACCCCCGTCTACGAACTCTACTACGATGTCTCGACAGTTGGCGCCTACCGTGGGGCCAACAATGTCAGGCGTTATGTTTCGATCGGGGATACTCGGCGGAATCGGCAGTACCATAACTGTCGGAAGCTTGGAATTCGACAACGACGTTGGGCGCTTCCTCGACAATGGATCGTACATGCCAGCACAGAATCATCTGATAAGTATCTGCGTTTTACCGATTGGATCCGCAAACATCTTTATCGGATTAACTGCAGAAGCAATGAGATTCTATGGTGGAAGTAAATTTATCCCACCCGTCGTATACCCAGTTGAAGAAAACTATGATACTGGATTTTGCTCAGATTGGCAAAACTCTGAATCCGCTGCCTCTTCGGAGATGCCTGCAATCAGATCTTACTTCATTGGCATGGTGGAGTCTGAGGTCGCTGAAAACACGAAAGTAAGTAATCCCGTGGAAAAGGCAGAAAATAACAATCCCAGAGATCAAGTGGAAGATCCGACACCCGCCTATCAAACGGTGAACTCGGAAGCCGACTCCGTACTAGCTGCCATAGAGGCAAGATTGGAGTCGGAATCTAGATCTGAAGACATAGATTCATAAGATGAAGATGAAGACGCTTTCGTAAGAAAAGTTAAATCTATCCAGGGGGTTCCATGAAGTACTTATGGTAAAACCGACTGATAACTCGGATGCCGAAGACGATGAAGACCCCAAAACACCTCCATCATATGAGGAAAGAGAAGATGGCGAAACCAGTCTCATCTATCCTGATGTCAAGAAATTGACAGAGGAAGAACCTGGCAAAAAGCCTCCATCTTCGAAGAAGAAAAAGAAGACTGCCAAGAAACTCCAGTACAAACTCCAGAAGAAAAGGTTGGCAGATAATGCTAACCAAAACCTGGAATTAGGAGGAGCAACCGGGGTCACACCTGTGGAGAAGTAAAAAAAAAGAAATCCCTGTTCCTGAATTGTCGGAACAGGACAAGATTGATCTGATCAAAACCTCGGTCGGACCATACGAGCCACCGGAAGTGCTGGAAGCCAGAAGGCAAGCCATTATGCGGCAGCAACAACAACTATTCCGATCGCAAGAAAATCTCCTCAAAGCCCAAGCTACTTTTAAAGCAAAGCAGAAGGAAATTGAAGAATTCGAAAGACGGAATATGTCTGGGATAAAACCCACGAGATTACCCGGAATCGCAAAACCGGATGTACTGCCAGCAAAAGAACGGTTGCAAAACCTGTCCTGGCAACGACAGTGGACGACGTAAACGCTAAGGGCGAACGCATCTACAAGACCGCAGCCGAAAACGCGGAAGCCGCGTTCGCCATCCTTAATGATGATATGTATTCCAAAGACGAAAAGCTGCAGGGAGTGTATGCTTTCCTGGGTAAAGCACTGCAACAGCAACAACGAGGTCATGCAAGATCAGGGAAGTTGCATGACGACTCGGCCCTATGCAAAACTGCCACTTGCGCCGCTGGAGCACCTGGACCTGGAGAACCTGAAGATTCAGGCGATTCCAAGGAGAAGTAGGGAGATCCTAAGAAGGAGAAAAAATCCCAAACAATAGGGATGAAGCGTCCAGAACGAGACCCCATATGCCAAAAGGCGGAGATATACCCCATGGTCATATAGATCGGGAGGAACAAAACCGGAAAGACGGAAAAATGATGCCGCCTCCGAGACGCCCAGCTGAAAAAGCCGGAAGACATGAAAATCCTCACAGACGTGAGAGATCCCGTACTCCTCCCAGAAATAAAGAAAGGCCAAGGAGTAGAACTCCGCCTCATTCCAAAGGACACGATAACAGACGAAATAGGGATAATCCCGGAAGAGCGCATTCGCGCAACAATGGGCCAGAAAGGAGCAGATCCCCTTCTGTCCATTCAGCCGGCAGATACTCCGCACATGTCGATGAGGCGGGAAGAGATGATCTATACTTTGGACCTAAGTGTTTTACTGACAGGATCCGAAGAATAACTCTACATTCTGGCTTCGCCAAAGTTGGTCCAACTTACCAAAAGTATACCGGAAGTACAAACCCGGATACATGGCTCTCAAATTACTATACTGCCGTTCAGATCAACAAAGGGACAGACCTGGAAGCAGTGAAATTTCTCCCCCTAATATTGCTGGATGGAGGCAGAGATTGGATTAACGGGCTTCCGTCAAGAACAGTGGATAGCTGGGATGATATGGCTAGAGTATCCGCTCAGCACTTCCGGGGTACGTACAAACGCCCTAAGAGCATCAACCAGCTAAACCGCGTGCAATTTGAAGACAAGTCATATGTCGACTTTATATCAAGATGGACAACAATGAAAAACAGCTGCTCTGGAGTAAGTGATGTACAAGCAATGCATGCTTTTATCAATCGACTAAAACCCGGTCTCGTACCGTTCATGGTTGGTTCAAAGGAGCACAAAGATCTCGGATCTATGCTTACTACCACCAATGAGAACGCAGCGGCCGAAGATGACATCAGAGCGAGAGGTGGAAATATTGATGCTTTGGTTCACGCCAAAAGGACGCCTCGTTTTGAAAAGAAGACTACTCCGGAAGCGCAGACAAAACCCAAAGAAGTAAATTTAACCTTTGGAAAGGATACTAGCGGCAAATGGAAAGGAAGAAGCACATAACCTATCTCCTATTCTAAGGAAGAGTGGGAAAAATTAAGTCGGAAAACTGTGTCCACCATTCACAATTTGGGAAGCCTACCCATACAAATGTGCAGTGTCGCCTTAACAAGCATATGAAGGGCACTGCAGGGTCTGGGAACAAAGGAAAGAACTCCAAGAGGAAATTCTCCAAGCAAAAGCCAGAAGTTGAAAAAGAAGATAGTGAATCGGACACTGATGAAAAAAATCCTGGAATAACAGTGAAAAGGTGAACCAAAATTCCCGAGAGTTGATGGAGAATTCAACCTAACTTTCCTGGCAACTCCCTCAGCAAAACAGGCAAAGCGAACACTTCGATAAATAAACGCGGTTTTCCCACCAACGCCCAAATTCTTGAAGTATTCCAATACGCCAATCACCTGGGATCAGTCAGATCATCCCGGAAATATCCCAAAACCCGACACACAAGCTCTGATTGTAAGCCGTATTGTTCAAAACACTAGGCTAAAGAGAGTGCTGATGGATGGAGGATCCAGTATCAATATTTTGTACTGGATACACTGAAGCATCTGTGAATCTCTGAGACCCAGCTCAAACACAGCAACATATATTTCGACGGCATCTTTCCTAGCAGACAAGCACATTCCCTAGGAGAAATTTACCTAGATGTAACCTTTGGAGAAAGAAAACATTTCCGACAGGAAAAAATTCTCATTCGAGATGGTGCCGTTCGAAAGTGTATACCATGCAATACTCGGACGTCCAGATTTCGCCAAATTCATGGCAAGATCATGTTATATTTATAACAAACTGAAGATGCCAGGGCCAAAGGGAGGAGTAATCACCATATCGGGAGACTTCAAGTTGGCAAACGAGCTGGAAAAAGGAAACGCCCTTTGCGCCAAAAAAGTAATAGCAAAGGAAGAATTGAAAGAGCTGGCAAAGGAAGTATCGCTGATGGAAATGCCGGCAGGAAAAGAAAGCCGGAAGTCGGCAGATAGTTTTCAAAGCTTCCGAGAATACAAGACAGGTTATCCTAGATCCCAAAGATCCGACAAAGTTTGTCGTAGTGGGGACAGGGATGACCGACAAATAGGAAAACACGCTCATCGAGTTCCTCCGTGAGAACTGCGATATTTTTGCCTGGTGTCCTACGGACATGCCGGGAGTACCCAGGGAACTTGTTGAGCATCAATTGAAGGTAATTCCAGGTTCAAAACCCGTCAAACAAGGTCTCCGTCGTTTTGATGGAAGAAGACGGAAGGCTATAAGCAAGGAAATTATCCGGCTTTTAGCAGCTGATTTTATCCGGGAAGTTATTCATACTGACTGGTCTGCGAACCCAGTATTAGTCCCGAAGAAAGACAATATTGTTCTTAGGATGTGTATAGATTACACCGGATTGAACAAATTGTGTCCAAAAGATATGTTCGCGTTACCGCGAATCGATCAAATAATAGACGCTACTGCTGGCTCTGAGCTTTTATGCTTTTTGGATGCTTATTCCGGGTACCATCAAATACGTATGAAGGAGGAAGATCAAATCAAAATTCCTTCATAACCCCGTATGTAACATACTATTACATAACCATGCCTTTCGGCCTGAAGAACGCAGGTGCTACATACCAGCATTGCATGCAACGCTGCTTGCATAGTCAAATCGGCAAAAATGTCCATGTTTACGTGGATGACATTGCCGTAGTTTCCAAGGAAAAGGACACACTCCTTGAAGATCTACAAGAAACCTTCGAAAATTTACGCACGTAGAAAATGAAGTTGAATCCATTAAAGTGCGTATTCGGGGTTCCCTCAGGAAAGCTTCCGTGTTTTATCGTTTCTCATAGAGGAATAGAAGTAAACCCGGAAAAGATCAAGGCAATCTTGAACATCACAAAACCTACGTGTTTAAAAGATGTACAAAGATTGACGGGTTCAGCAGCCGCAGTCAGCAGGTTTATAAGCCGGCTAGGAGATAAAGCTCTGTCATTATATAAATTGTTGAAGAAATCCGACAAATGTGAATGGACAGAAGAGGCGGACAAAGCATTAACCTAGCTGAAAGAAACCTTGATGAAAGCACCGATTTTGGCATCCCCAAAAGACGAAGAACCCATGTTACTGTATCTTAAAACAACTAACAGGGTTATCAGTGCTGTGATAATTTTTGAAAGGAGGAAAGAAGAACAAAGTATACCAGATCAGCATCCAGTATACTGTGTTAGCGAAGTATTCTCCGACTCAAAGCAAAGGTACCCATATTATCAAAAGCTGGCATATGGCGTGTTTTTTGCATCTAGAAAACTCCGCCATTATTTCCAAGGACATTCTATAACAGTGGTAAGCAAAGCACCACTAGGGGATATCATTAACAATGCGGACGCAACAGGCCGAGTAGCCAAATGGGGCATTGAGCTAGCTGCGTTCGACATTAAGTACCAACCCCGGACGACAATTAAATCTCAGGTGTTGGCAGATTTTGTCGCTGATTAGACAGAAGCAATGGAAAACGCACCAATGCCGGAGTCGGAATACTGGGTCATGCATTTTGATGGATCCAAGATGAAGGAAGGCGCTGGAGCTGGTGTAGTGCTAAAATCCCCAAAAGGTGACATTATGGAGTATGTATTACAGATACACTTCAACGCCAGTAACAACGTGGCAGAATACGAAACATTGCTTCATGGCTTGCACATTGCAAAAGAAATAGTCGTCAAACGCATACTATGCTATGGTGACTCGGATTTGGTGCAGCATCAGCTAAACCAAACATGGGATGCCAAAAGCCCCATAATGGCCGAATATCGGAGAACTGTGGACGAGTTTGCAATTTGCTTCCTTGGATTTGAAGTACTTCATATCAAAAGTGAAGAAAATTGGAACGTAGATGCATTAGCCCGCATGGGGTCGGAAATAGTGAAAACCCTACCACCTGGTGTGTTTGTCCAACACTTGCACGAACCATCAACCAAAGGTGGAGATGTTGATTATCCTCTCATTTCCGAGTCAATTGAAGTTCTGCTCATTAATCCGGATTGGACGATTCCGCACTTAAACTTCTTAGTTGATCAGAAGTTCCCGGATGGAGCAGACGAGGTCTTCCAAAGGCAAATACAACGCCGATGCAAAGGATACACGGTAATCAATGGTTGCCTATATAAACGCAGCACTATCGGAATTTTTCAACGATATATTTCGCCAGAGGAAGGACGAGAAATCTTGCAAGAAATCCATGCAGGAGATTGCGGACATCATGCTCAATCAAAAAGCATAGTCAAAAAAGCATTCCGTGCAGGGTTTTTCTGGCTCAAAGCCAAGACAGACGCGAACACATAGTAAACACATGTGCCGGATGCCAGTACTACGCCAAACAGACGAATATGCCAGCTCAAGCACTCAAAACTATCCCTATAACATGGCCGTTCGCGGTCTGGGGGATAGATATGATGGGACCATTTAAAACAGCAAGAGGCGGACTTACACATCTACTCGTTGCAGTGGATAAGTATACCAAGTGGATGGAGGCGAAACCCATCAAGAAACTTTACGGTGTGACTGCCAGAAACTTCATCATTGGCGTAGTCATGAGATACGACATTCAACACAGCATAATCACCGACAACGGGATAAATTTCTCTATTGGAGAGTTGGCAAAATATTGCCGACAAACGGGAATACGCCTAGATCTTGCATATGTGGCTCACCCACAATCCAATGGGAAGGTTGAAAGAATGGATAGCTCAATCCTGCAGGGAATACGCCCAAGACTCGAATCTCCTCTTCATAGGGCAGCTGGAGCATGGGTAGAGGAATTGCCTTTCGTGCTTTGGAGTATTCGAACGATGCCAAATAGATCAACAGGGCAAACCCCGTTTTTCTTGGTATATGGCGCAGAAGCAATGCTTCCAACGGACATGCTCCACGATAGCCCAAGAGTGCAGGCTTGCGATGACTCGGATGCCGAAAGCGCACGACAGGATGCCGTCGATCTTTTAGGAGAAGAACGAGACCTTGTGCTTCAAAGATCTGTCTTTATCAGCAAGGATTACGATGCTACCATAGTCGGAAAATCAGGCATCGATCTTTCAAAGAAGGTGACCTAGTGCTAAGATTGGTGCAAGAAAGGAAGCACAAATTAGCCCCAGTCTGGGAGGGACCATTTTTTATTAGCAAGCCTATGAAAAATGGATCTTATTATCTTGTAGATATTCGAGACATGGAAGATGATCCCAAGCGTCCGAATCGCAAAAGAAAGAGGAAGATAGATGTCAAACTAGGAGAGACAAAAATACCCTGAAGCATCCAGCAGTTACGTCCCTTCTACACTTAGTTCAGTTTCTATGTAAACATCTTTGAGATCATGAAATAAAGTTGTCGGAATTCATGCATTCATGTTTGATCTGTTTTCATACAAAGCATAAGTCCGTCTTATCTATTTCCCAATGATCTTTCAAAATACTCAATGTTAACCCAAATTGTGCCTGCGTGCTCGGAGTTATAAAACTGAATGCTTTTCCGCCTAAGGAGGCTTAAGGAAACCCAGATTGTGCCTGCGTGCCTGAGTTTCATACAATTTTACAATTCCTTACTTATCTCTAAGTATTATTTGATTGTTTATGTGTTGGGTCACTGAAATTAGTAAGTAAAAATACCTTAGTACAATCCATGTTTCCAAGTTTTGACTGATCGGTTATACCCTGTCACTTGGCGTGAAGATTAAGTACTATTGAGCCATTTCAAATACTAAGGAAAGTTAAAACATATAAGCCAGAGAACTTAGAAGGCAAAGGAATTAAAACCTGGAAAACTTGCAAAGATTTATAAATTAAACTGCAAAAGCGGAGTACTTGTTTATACAAATGATAGATATCATTACAACAATCTTACATTGTAGGAATAGTGATTCTTTTATTTTTGCCTTCCTTCTATCCAGGACTCAAGCAGCTTCTTCGGGATCCGAGTCTTCATCCTCGCTGCTAGACTCCTCAGGAGTTGTCGAAATTTCCTCCTCGGTGTAGAAGGTGGAGATGTTCACCATGTTGGCTATCTTGGTGGCATGGCCTTTGACAGCGTCAAAGATGTTGGCCCGCTGCACGTCTGTGTATCCTTGAGGGATACCTGACGCCACGCGCCAAGATTTGGCGGTGGTATAATGCATAGGCATGAGCCCAAGGGCCATGCGCGCACCACCGCGAGCCGCGGAGCGAAACCACGATTCCTTGCGGTTCGCGACCTCCACGATCGCCTCCGGAAGTTTACTTACTTCCGAGAACTCTTCCGCTTTGTCGGGAATGTACTTATTGATAAGTAACATCCCCGCAGCTTTAAGCGCGGTGAAGACCTTCTCGAAAACCTGGATTCTTTCGATCCGGGTAAGTTGGGGGTTACCTTCTGTTTCAATCAACAAAACAAAGTTAGGGAAAACAGAAGAAGCAAAAAAGAAAAATCCGGTAAAAGTTAAAAAACTTACCGAGAATCCGATCCATCTATGTGCCTTCCTCCAGGCGCTGGTTCAGGGCATTCTCTAGGTCCCTGATGGTGGCTTTGTCCTTCTCAGCCTGGTTGGAGGCCTTGGATTCGGCAATGCCGACAACCATTTGGCTGGCCTCCACGTCCTTCTGGAGCTTCACATTGATCTTGTGAAGTTTCATGTTTTCCTTGCGGAGGTTCTCAGCATTGCCAGCATCTTCAGAGATTCTTTTGGCTTTCGCCAAAGAAGCTGAAAAGCAAGTAAAATGAAGAGTTAAAACTCGAAAAAATACTTAGAAAATATTCTAAACAGCAGCAGGGAGAAAAAATTACCATCTCAATCATCCAGCTTTTGCTGAACGGAGGCCAGCTCCGAGTCCTTATCTTCAAGAATACTAAGAAGGGTTTTCACCTCCTTGTTCTTGATGGTAAGCTTGCTGAAAATTTCCATGTTAATGTTTTCAACAGTTTGCTGAAACACGAAAAAGAAGCAAAGCGCTTAAGTCAAAAATCAAGCAAAGAAATGATGAAAGCATTACGTCAAAAAAGTATACTTTTGGCAAAATGCTTGGGGGCTAGAGATATTACCTGGCTCATCCGTTGAAGACTCGACAAGTTCTCGTTTAATTCCTTTGCATACTCAGCAAAGAGAATTCGAATGTGGCAAATGTCATCTTAGATAATCTGCCAAGGCGAAAACACGAAGTTATTCCTAACAATAAGTCCGCCTTGCAGCCAAGGACGGATTTAAAGGAGTTGGAGCAAAGAACTTTGTCGCCCATGGATGAATATATCCATGTTCGTCAAAATGTTCCTCTTGTTTTACCTTGAACTATGGGTCATAGTTGGGGATTGGCTCCTCGTGAGGAACTCTGGAGGGACCCCCAATTCCGGCTCCACCGCCCTTTCCCTCGCGTCCGTTTCCGGCGCAATAGGCTGGCTGGTCTGTAGGGTTTCCTCCTCGCTGGCAGCCAAGTTTTCCTCCGCGGCTGGGACCAGAGTGTCGGGAGAAGCAGCAGGAGACGGCTGTGTCCCTCTCTGGGCAACAAACTTCTATTTCTTCCGGCCTTTTGGCTTCAATGTTGTTGGAGCCAAGCTAGAAAGGAAAAATCCGAGAAGTTAGAATTCCAAGAAAGAAAAGAAGTTCCTGCGACAAAAAGCAGAGAAAAGGAAAGGCAAAACCCAGATGATTTACCTGGAAGTAGCGACGGGAATTACGTCAAGGTCGATTATTTCCTGAGTAGCGGAAGGCTTCTTGCGCTTTCGTCCACCTGCGAAGTTGGCACGCATTGCGTCCAACTCGGCGTCAGTGGCCAGATCCTCCTCGGGAAGATCAACAATCTATCAAAAAAGAGAAAGTACGGGTTAGGAGGAATATCCGAGAAAGGAGAAACGCAGAACCAAAGACTAAAAAGAAGAACCATACCTTTGGAGTCGGGTTTGTTGTTGTGTACATCGGCCGGTTTTCCTCATATTGGTCACGTTTTGCGACCAATTGGTTGACGCGTTTCCTCAAATCTTTTGCCGTCAAAGATTTGTTTGATACCCTCGTAGCATCTTTGGGTCCCGTGTATTCACACATGAGTCGGGGACCACGATGGGCCAGGGGCTGGATCAGCCTTTCTAGCCAGCATAGGACTGTGTCCATGCCGGTAAGTGGAGATGACGCGGAAACGAGCTTGGCGATGCGCCGTTTGATCCTTAGCAGATCTAACGGCAGGGTTTGGACTGCGTCCACTTCCCAGTTATCCTGGGGAGTGGCAGCAGAGTTGGCGAAAGGTGGAATGCTCGTTTCCTTTCCAGGAAACAGGACATCTTCGTGGTAAAAGAAGGAACCCGTCCAAAATTTGACGGATTCTGAGGTTTTGATTTTCGGAAACCAATCCTCCCTAAACCTTCGCAGGGTGAAGGAGATGGTCCCGCATGTCGGGAGAGCGCCCTCAGAGGGGTTGCGCTTCACCCCGAAGCAATACTGCCAGAAATCTAACCTATGTTCTATTCCTAGATACCCTTCAAAGAGGGCCTGGAACCCGGCTAGATAAATAAAGGAGTTGGGAGGAAGGTTATGAGGTTGGATGTTGTAGTGGTTCAGGATTTGGAGGAAGAAGGCAGAAGGCAAAAATCTCATACCTCTACTAATGTGAGAGGTGAGGAGGACCCTTTCTCCGGCTTTCGGCGATGGCTCGGAGTCGTCCTCCTCGTACCGCCATTTTCCCTTCCGGATGAGCCCTTCCTTCTCCATTGTCGGAAGAAGGAATGGAACCACGTTGCAGTGGCTCCAATTCCCGGAGTTTTCCTCCGTGTCTTCTTCCGCTCCGGTGACGCCCGTGGCGGCGAGCTCCTCGCCACCGCGAGCGAGTTTTTCTTCCACTCGCTCGGTGGTGAGAGGCGGAATTGGCGCGGCAGATGACGACGGCGTGTGTTCGGCCGCGGGAGGAAGATCCCCGCAGGCCAAGTTGCCGGCATTTCCCTCCGGCGCGCTCGCGGTGGCGCGGCCGGGAGAGTCCAGCTGCGGGTCTATGTCATTGATGATACTGTCGATGTCGAGGGCGACGGAGCTCTCCTCCGTAGCGCGGGGTGATTCTCTGTTTGTCATGTTTGGGCGGCGCGACGAGGATCTGGATCCTCCGATGGCGTTTTTACGGGGAAGGTGCGTTCGCACGAACTCTGCTCACTCTCACGAACTTGAGCTCTGTGGCAATGGTGCAGGGGGCTTGAGGGAGATGAGAGAGCGGAAGGTTAAACCGGAGGGCCCGAGGCGGCTATTTATAGCCGGAAATTCGTTGAGATGCTGCAACGGCTATTTTGACCGTTGGATCTTTGACGCGTGTCACGCCCGGAAAATCCGGGAAATGAGGGGACGGGGTGATAATGGCTATCTCCTCATTTCCCGTGAGAATCTGTCAGAGATACGTTTCAGGGTTTCGTACTGAACCCAAACGTCCATGATGTCAGCACGATTTCCTCGCTGACATCATGAAGTTCCTTCTCCACGAAGGCTCGTGGAAGAAAAAAGCCGGGTTTTTACAAAATCCGAGTTTCGCGTTAAGAAAGTTTTGGAAAAAGAAGAATCGAGACAAAGCACCAGCATTTCTCGGAATAGAATGCGAGTTGACGAAAGGTGGCAGGATGAAGTCTCAATACTTCTTGGGGGCTACTGTCGGATATATACCTATTAGGGGTATATCCGACATTGTCCTGAAGAGCCAGATTACCAGGGTGGCCTTTTGGTAATGGACCACAGTCCATTAGGCGGCCCAGTAAGCTGACGCGCAGAAGCCGGATTCTAGAAGAACCCGGACCACGGCCCAAAGTGGTGCGGCTTGGAATAGAAGGCGGATTCTTGTTTTCCAAGTTATATACTTTCCGTAGTCTTCTAGGTTTCCTTTCTGTAAGCCCTAACCCGGCTATTTATATAAAGCCGGACGGGAGAGAAGAAGATACAAACAATTAGCTAGAAGACAACTCGCCGAGAAGTTGATCCTCGCCGAGTTAGCGAAACCCTACTCACAGTGTACTTTGTATACTTCAGGCTTCAGCCCTGATTTAGTGAGATTGCAGGAGTAGGAACGCCGCCTAGTTGCGACGTACCGAACCTGGGTAAATTTTGTGTTCCTGGTTGTCGTACTACCACGTCCCCCACGTCTCTACCAGTAGTCGCATGGAACCCCCGTCTATGAACTCTACTACGATGTCTCGACAGACGTAGCAGTCCATACAAAGATTGCAAGGACAATTCTCCTCGCGGCAACCATGAAAAAATATCAAAAACCGATATCGCGAAGCAAGATCTGAAGGATCATACCTAGACAAATTGAAACTTCCAACACCACCACTAATTTCGGGAAGGAGATCTCGCCGTTGAACATGATGCCAAAAATCTCTTATTTCATGCCATCTACATTGACAAAGAAGACCTAACAGAACCCTAACCTAATCTACTGAAAACCCAAGTTTAACTAAAAACTCAACTCATAGATCAGGTTCCTTCCCCTCCTGAAGCCGGCGATGCCGGCCGGAGGAGAGGGAAACCGACTATGGAGGAGGAAGTGGAGGTGGAGGCTTATTTCCTGGCTAGCGGCGGAACATGGACGAACGAAAAAAATTAGGGGGGCGTACTTTTCTGCTCCTCCCTGCTTGTTATTTGTGTTACTTCCTCCGTCCCATATTAAGAAGTTTTGACAAATTTAGATTAACATCGAGTAGACGGATACATAATGTAAAAAAATATAAGTGGAGACACAGGGCGTGTTTGGTTAGCCACAGATCCCTCAGCCAGACCCGCGGGATGCAAAATTTGCTCGTTTGGTTACCTGCCCATTTTGGCGGCATGGGCGATTAAGATTTGCTTCCCTCACGAACCCTCTTCAAATCCGGTGGCGGAAGATTCTTTCTCGACATTGGTAGGACCATCTGCACCTCCATGCTCCGATGTAAACGTTTTCGACACCCCTAACATTGATCGTGCAGTATTGGATTTGGGAGAATTCCGATTTGGGTTGGGTTTATCACTGGTGGAAAATAGGCCTATAGTCCCGGTTCGCCAGGGCCAGTAGTCCCGGCCGCGCAACCGGGACTAGCTCTGCGCGACTAAAGACCCCCCTTTAGCCGCGCCTCTTACGGACCGCGGCTAATGGCCCGACCACGTGGGCGGGTGGCGGAGCCGGGGGGCGGAGGACCTTTAGTCCCGGTTGGCCACATGAACCGGGACTAAACTTTATTTCGTAATTTCTTTAATTCATTTGGGTTTCTAATTATTTTTCACACCAATTTTTCTCTCCTTTTTTTTTGCAGAATTTGTATTATTTGCTTAGTGTCTAACTACAATTATCTCTAGTCAAATTACTTACTCGTGGTCAAACTTCCCGCTCGGAAACCCATCCTCCCACTACTCTAGCACTAGCACGCTTAACTTCTGAGTTCCATCCCGTCCCGAATCCAAGTGTTTCACACGCATGTATGTGATAGTAGTATCATATCAATCTTATTAACATGTTGGTTGATGCCACATTTCTTTATTGTTTGAATTTCAAATAAATCTTTTAATAAACAAAAGTAATGATGTAATTAATAATTTTGAATAAATAAATAAACAGTAACTTTTTAATTTGTATTATTTCTAAAAATACTACTAATATATCAAAATATTCAGAAAATAAAACTAATTCATTTTTAAATCTTAAAAAATACAAATAATATATCAAAAAATTAAGAAAAATAATACCAATTCATTTTAAAATCTTAAAAATACAAATAATATATCAAAAAATTAAGAAAAATAATACTAATTCATTTTAAAATCTTAAAAATACAAATAATATATCAAAAAATTAAGAAAAATAATACTAATTCATTTTAAAATCTTAAAAATACAAATAATATATCAAAAAATTAATAAAAATAATACTAATTCATTTTAAAATCTTAAAAATACAAATAATATATCAAAAAATTAAGAAAAATAATACTAATTCATTTTAAAATCTTAAAAAGACCAGTAGGCTCTTCTATTATTTTTAGAATGAGTTCAAAAATGTATTTTGAAATAAATCCAACTGGATGAGTTTGGTATTGACTAGATATATGTTTTCCTGGCTTAGATTAATTTTTGGTGAACAGATATATAGAAACTGTAGTTTTTCTGTTTTGTTTTCTTGATGTGTTTTTGTTTGTTTTCTTGATGTGTTTTTGTTTGTTTGTTTTGAAACGTGTGTTTGACATAATATAGAAATAGTATTGCTAGGAATTAATATAGAAATAATATCCATTACACTTTGCAACACTTTGCAAATTTTTCCAAGTCATTTAAAACTAGGAAACAAAAATAGTTTTATGAACAACAAAAGACAACTGATAAATCACAAGTAAAATACGAGTAGAGACATCACAATCATGAATAGAACACAATCATATCACATTCATAACATAGAGTCTTACGATCACACATAACACAAACATAAGTCTCACAATACAAGCTATTGTTCAAGAGCTACATACTAAGATATCCATTACATACTAAGATATCCATTACATGCATATATCGAACGCATACATCTATGGCCCCGTCGAGTAGATGCGGAACAACTCGTAGGAAACGTATGCATCTATGGCTGCATACTTGACGTTGGTCCAGTCCAGTGGGGTCTTCTCCCAATATCAATGATTCCTGGAGGGGAAACGAGACTTCATGGTTTCGTAACCCTCGTGGATGAAGCCAGTTGCCATGGGAGCCATCCCGGTCTTGTGCCCGTACAAATCATCAAAATGGATAAGGTCCTGAAGATCAATGTAGTGATCTTCAGGTATCACAATACCCAAGCGCATCAACTTCTGACGGTCTTGAGTGATGTCAACGCTGGAGAAGTCATACCCCTTGTTGATAAGAAAATCAACAAGTGCCGGAGAATGCTTTGAACTACTGCAACAACAAAAATTTGATACGTGTTAGATATGTTGCAACACATGTATTCTTCAGATGCAACAAACAAATCGAAGATGCAAGATTGTACGTGTGCGTTGCCTTGACCATTGGAAGACCAAAACGGCCTCCTTGAACGCAATCTGGATGACGGCAACATCCCGTTGATCCACCGTATACTCTAGATCAAGCCCGAAGAACCGGTGTTCATCGGGAGAGGAGAAATAAAGATCGGTCAAATGCGCAAGAGCATCGGGGAGCCTCTCGCAATTGTCGGTGTAGCACACGTCGAGACTCTTGCCGCATGGTGTGGCCACACCATATCTCTTCCAAACTTCAGCCATGGTGCTTGGTGGAGGAAGATCGAAGAGAGGGAAGAGAAGAGAAGAGAGAAGAAGAAACAGAGACTCGGGTGCACACTGTAGCAATGGCGCCCTTCTGCCTCTCGCTCGCGAAATAAAATCGCTGCGCGGGAGGCGAGCAGTTTGTATCTTTAGTCCCGGGTGGCCAGGCCAACCGGGACTAAAGGCTGGGAGGCCAGCAGACTGGACCATTAGTCCCGGGTGGCCAGGCCAACCGGAATTAATGCCCTCCACGCGCCTCCACGCGCTTCCCAACCCACGACGCATGACCTTCTGTCGCGGGTCTCCTCCCGACACGGGACTAAAACCCCTTTAGTCACGGGGCGTGAAGTTTGGGGACTGATGGGGGCGTATGGAAGGCCTTTTTTCTACCAGTGTATGTTCCAGTTGGTGTTTTTTGGGGTGCGGTTGGCGCGGAGCTTCTTTAGATCTTCGTTGGCATGTAGATGTGTTAGGAATTCTAGATTTGTAGGGAATCGATTTGGCGGCTGAGATTCTTCAATCTTTGTCATGCCAGTCGATATGAACAAGAACTGCTATATGCATGTGTAGAGCATTGTAGTTAGATCATGAACGGGAAATGAAATGCATTGTAGAGCATGTTTAGGAATTGTACTAACCATTGTAGAGCATGTTTAGGAATTGTACCAGCGAACATCATCGTCTTGACAAGGTACTAAAGATAGAGTTGCATGTCGCCAGGGACAATGTCCCCGAAGCAACTCCTAGCCATGAGCATGTGATCCCGCACAACCACTGGTTACTAAAGCCAGTGGTACCCGAGCGGACAGAGGAGGCCATCAACATGTCGAACAGTAGCCATGGTCGGAAGCCGGCGATTGGCCACATCTCTAGACCACTGGCACCTTGCCGCTTCAATGTTCAGCTGGATGTCGATGGCCTGTTCATGCTGGTCATCCTCAGGTTCTTACAGCCCATGTTGAAGGCGTGGCTCAAGATCACACTTCCTCGTTTCATGTCGATCTTGACTTGCAAGTACTGAGATGAGTGGTGTAGGTGACCACACACAAGGGAGAGGTGGTCCTAGTTCAAGAATGACTGGACGCCACGCTGAAGTACAAGTTGGAGGAGAAGAATGTTATCGTCTTCAAGCTCACCAATCACGGTTTGAAGCTCACCATCTTTAAGGGCGCCACCTCCACGGAAGGCGTATATTTGTCCTTACCGTGGCTAAATCCAGCGTGGTAAGTTATGTGCATTTTGATCACGGCATGTTGTGCCCCTATTAACTGTTAATCCAGTGGCATGTGATTCTCCAGTTAGTTGTTACTCCAGGGCTTATAGATTTCCACGAACTTGTTTTGGTAGGGTGTGTTCATCACTTATGGTAATTGCACATGCTATAATGTGCGGTTTGTGCATTAGTCTGTTATGTAATTAAGTATGGGTTTGCTGTCACACCCCAGATTTTGGACCACACGTAATACAATGAAGGAAGCCATTTTTGTGAGCCAACAAAAACTTTTTAATGCACTTGTGTAATCCAACATTATGTGAGAGACCATGAGTATCTATGAAATGCAACCAAGCTTTTGTCTAAAATCAAATATCAATTTTTCCTGATGTTTCTTATTGTTTCTGTGATATTTTCTATATGATGTTTTGGAAATTTTTTATCCCAAGGGTTGAATCGATGTTGCTTTCAACCTAACAATATTATTTGGCTTTGTTTGAATCAAGAAAACAAAAGGGCAAAAGAATAATTGGATGTTTTCCTTTGAGTTTTCGATTTAAACTTATTCCTGAAAAACTAGCCAAGTAGCAGTAACACATGTTTTAAATATGTTAGGGAATCACATTTTATGTTTTCTTGGCATGAATGTGTTCTCTGATATATGGACTACAAATATGTAAGCTTGGTTTGGATTTTGCAATAAGAAAACAATCAAATGCTTGATGCATTTTGTGGAAGAAAAATAAGACAGGAAAAGGGAATTTTTGAAAACAAAGAAAAACAGAAAGTAGTTGTTTTCCCACCTTATTTTCAGTGCCTTTCAAAATTTCAAAACAAAAATTCAACTGATGTTTATGAATGTAAAAATCATATTTAACTACCCCATACATGGAAAACAAATTTTGGAAAAGAATTGAGCCTTGAAAACATATGATACTTTTTGCTCATTTTATCTGTTTTGACACTTAGCCAAAATGACTAAGTCATTTTCTCTGAATTTTCTGAAACTGCTGAATCTGTGAGATTGACACTACTTTGATTACTTGTATCTTTTGATTAAGTGAGAGTTAGGCAGTACCACTTGTTTTTTCTATAAGCCCTAGCTTTCCCCCAAGGGCCAAATGGCACGGCATGGGCGCCCGGGAGCACGCCCTGAGCTCGCCACAGCCATGCCGTGAGCGCCCACGTGCACACGACCACGGCGTCGTGGCTATAAAGCCACGGGCACGCCCTCACTGCGCCACCATACTCGCCTCACTCCACTCCACCTCCCTGACATGCACCGCGCACGCCACGAGCTCTCTGTGAGCCCAACAAGCTCGAAATCGCCGCCGGCCACCGCAGAGGGGAAACAATGGTGGGGCACGGCCCGTGCACTCCCGCCCCTCGTTTTCACCTCCACTGTGTTTTCCTATCACCGTAGACCCACCCTGACGCGTCCTCTTGACCCCTCGTTTGCAAGAGAGCCGAGAACCTCGTCGGAGCCACCGCGGACTCGCAATTGTGCACCGTCGATTGAAGCTTCCTCGACCCTTTGCGATTGCGCCGCTGCACCGCATCGACCATGCGTGACGTCCCCGACCCCTCTCCACTACCCCACGAGGCCCCTAGGTGGGCTAATCGCCGAGCTCGCCGCCGGCCTACGTCTCCGTCGCGAGTGAGAGAGAGAGAGGAGGAGACGACGGTGCGCCGTTGATCGCGAGATCAACGACCACGTTTAAACCGTGAAGCGGTACACACCTTCGCGCGTGCAGCGCAAGCACGCTGGGCCGATTTGTCTTAGCGGGCCGCGCGCTGCGAGTAGATCCAGCCCGCGCACCAGTTTGTTTTTCTTTTTAGAAAATAACAGAAACTGCTGGAATACTTTAATCCTGTGAAAAATATAAAACGTGAGAAATAAAATCCACCAAAATTCCTAGCAGTAGATCTACATTTTCTTGAACAGGTGCAACTTGTAGATCTAGTTTTGGAACATTATTTTGACTCTAGTAATTGATTTTGCCACACACTGTCTGTTAGAGTAAATTGTGCATAAAGTTTTGTGTGTGTGTTCAAATTGGGCGAACTAAAATTCCTTGAGTAGCTAATGAGTAGATCTATCAGTAGCACTTGAACTCACATAAAGGGGAGTTACCATTTGGAAAAGCCATCCATTTTTGTATTTGTCCAGTAGCGGTTTCTAGGATTTTTAGAGGGAGTTTAATAATGCTTTTTGATGTGAATCCAATTGGATGAGTTTGTGTATGCTTAGATCTATGTTATCCTAGCTTTGTGTATTTTTTAGAACTCTATATTATTTTTGGCATGCATATTTAGATAAAACACCTTTTCTGTTAGAAATAAATTTTGTGTATTTAGTTTAGAATAGTTGTTTGCTAGTTGAAATATTGTTTTCTAGCATGTTTAGGTGTTTTGCTTGTTGTTAGAATGTTGTTTACTTATAGTAATAGTATGTTAGAAAGTGTGTGCATGTTTGGAAAACAAATAGAAATAGGATTTGTCTAGTATTGTTTTCTAGTCTTTTATTTAAATAGATTTTGTGAGAAAAGTATAGATAGATTTATTACCTAAGTTTGTAGGGTTGTTTGGTTGAGTCCAGTACCATTTTGGTACTGGTTATGAGTTTTTTTCACCTCTATTAGGTTGCACTTAAATTCATAGTGAAGCATGAATAACATTGTTTGTCTATTTATTCATAGTGTTGTTATTCACTAGTATGAGTAGGTTGTATTTTTGTTTGGTAGAAAGTTGTTTTCACAAATTGAACCAGAGGCATTTTGACCTCTTAAATGTCATGGAAACCTAGTGGAACACCCACTAGTTCCATTTTATTGGTGAGAAATAACATTTCTCCACCATAGTAGTGTTAGTAATATTATTGTTATTTTTGTGTGTTCTTGAGAAGTGTTATATTTGCAAACTTGAGTGTCGTTTTGTTTTGTGATTGCTTGCTGCATGTATTGCCTAGTACCATTGTTTTCCTTAGATTGGTTCTGATTGTGTGTCCGTTATTTTATTTTGCGACGATAGAAAACGAGGAAGAAGTAGTTGGTGCCGGAGATTACTATTACCACTCATGTTGTTACCAAGACCAAGAGCCAAGCCAGTACCAAGGCAAGAGATCCTAAAGCTTGTTGTTATACTGCTTATCATTATCTATCGTGCATGTTTTACTTCTGAATTTTTTACAAAAACTTGATTACCAAAACTATTTTTGAGTGGCTATTATTACTATTAATATTATATATATATATCACATTGCCATTAGTCAAACTTGGTGTTACCAAGCCTAGAGCCACCATATGGTATGTAAATACCACCAAAGATAATAATCTTGAGTCCCTAAGTGGACACTTTAAAAATGTGCTTTTGCAAACAACTGCCTTATGAAAAGTCCATGGTGGAAAGGCGGGACCTTGTTCACCTGGGGAGACAAAATGGACTGTTTTCAAAATGGTTTACAAAAGACACATAACCTAGTCTTCGCTGGACAACCAAGATGTACTGCAACTCTACCTCAATATGGGTACGAGGCCTACCTAGAAACTTGTTCGTGTTAGTGTGTGTTCTATCCCAAGATGCTATAGAAACGTTGATTCTCTGAACCGAAATGTTGCTAGGAGGGAGGAACTGGACATATACAGTGTGGGATTAATTTTCCCTCCGGATGCGACAGTTGGGTCTCCTGCCACGGTGGGGTGGGACCTGCTGCCGGGGAGATTACACCCAACTGAAGGGGTAGGCATATACTAGCTTGACCAGAGTGGACAGCTAGGATCATTTATCCGATGCTTGCATATCGTTGTGTCGATCCATGGGTGGTTCATGGCAGATGATTGGATCTTGTGGATTTGTGTACACCTGTGCAGAGTAAACTATTCTGGATAGCCGAGCCGTCGGATATGGGCATTTGAATGGCCATGTAGCTAGCATTGTGTCAGTTTTCAAAAAGGGTGTTTTTGGAGAAAAAGATTTGTACCGTGGAGGTACTGATGAAGAAAAGCTGGATTTGTTTACAAGAAGTTTTGCAAAGAGAAAACTTTCTTTTATAAAACAAGTTTTATAAAACCTCTTGTACATGCGATATCTACAAGAGAAAGAAAACTATATTATTTTCTTTTGAAGTATCTTCTTCAACAAAGATACAAAGATGTTAAAGCAACCATGATGTTATCTTACATACACCATGGGTAGTGAATCCTATGTATAGCCTACCTATTCCACCATATAAGCATACTTGCATTATGTAAGTTTATAAAGGATGTCTTGCAAAGTACATTCAAATGTACTCATATTGGTTTCGTCCCTGGCTATTTACTTGGTTAGACTTTGAGGAACCGCCGAACGAGGAGGAGTACTTTACTGAAGACTATGCGAATTAGGCCCGGCTCCCGGTCAGTAGTCTGTTGGTGAAGGCGTGACATGGGCTATCTACGTTATGTGTTTTGCTAAGTTTCCGCTACATGTTTGTGAGACATTTGCCTGCCCTGCGTGGCAGTTGTTAAGACTTGCTCATGTGACCATTGCTTGTAAGACTCTATTATTCATGTAATGGATAACATATCTTTGTACCAACTTCGTATGTTGTTCACGACTGAATTCCTGGGATCGTGAATGTATGCATATGAGGGGTTCTGGACCATCCGGTTTGGGGCCTCTACAAAGTTGGTATCAGAGCTATCCTGACCTTAGGATCCCTTAGTTAGCGTGGACGTTAGCTAGTACTCTGAAAAACTATCTTATAAAACTAAGTTACTTATGTGACTAATTTCCAAAATATTCTTATACCTATCTTCTATGTGTTACAAAACCCTACTTACATTAAGTTATGTCTTGTTCAATCCAAAACTTTGCACACTTTGGTCTAACTTAAGTTATACTTAAAATTTTGTGTAGATGGAAGTTGTGTTCACTAAGGCTTGCCAATTGGGACTAGCGAGAGACGTGTCGTTCCTTTTCGAGCAGAGACTCGTGGAGATGACGGAGCTGATAGAACGCCCAGTTCCGGATTTACGGGGAGGACTGATCTTTGGTTCTCCTATTGAGGGTGACGGGTTCGTGGAGTGTACCATTCGTCCACCACTAACCACACCTTCAGCGGAGACTTTTGTCTTCACAGTCGTTGAGCGCTCTTGGCAGGAGGGCGCAGTTCGGGTGATCCAGGAGGCAATTGCACGCCTGGCTCATTTGAGGGACTTCCAGTACCTTGGCACTCGTTTTGAGCTGCTTGGGAGGCGAGACGAGTCTGGTACACTGGTTGCTGTGCCACAGGATCTTGATGGCATGGGTCCTCACCTTGAGCACATGGAGATACTACTGCACCGCACCAAACACCGAATGGATGACATGAGTGTTCTGCAGCCCACCACAGTTGCAAAGTGCCGTCTTCTAGTTACCCATCTGGGGAAGCTGATGACTGACCTCGAGACAGAGACCGCCAGGAACAGAGCCTTGGCGGGACAGTTATGGACCACTCGCTTGGGCCGTACTCGTCTCACCAAGAAGGTGGAGGCACTTCAGGATACCAACGCGATCCTGCGTGGGAGACTAAAGACCTCTAGAGAGGACCTAGCTACTCGAGACTCCACACTCGAGGAGCTAGAGGAGGAGGTCACAGAGCTCCGCAGGGAGAATGAGGATCTCCTAGTCGACGATGACGTCCCATCAGATGTTGATGGAATGGATATGAGCGAGCAGAGCGAGAAGGAGGATGACGACTTAGTTGAGGAGGAGGAGGATCTCGAGGAGATCCTTTTGTTGGGAATATGCCCTAGAGGCAATCATGTATGATGTAATTCCCACTATATTCATAAAGTTATTAAGTTGTCCTTGTTTTGAACATCTGATATATGTCATTGAATATGTGATTCGATTGTGGAACTATAAATTCATGTTGTTCATACTAGATTGTCCTTGGTCATTTAGGTTGTGCTGGACACACACCCTAGACTAATGTGAGTGTTGGCTGATGACACGGTTCCACTTGTCATGGGCATGGTGATGCCATTCCAACGTTAACGGACTTGGCTAAAGAGTTTAGCAAGTCGGACTGATCCACATTGAGATGCAACGATCAAGTCGTCATTTGCATGTCTCAATCAATGTAATCCTTAGACCTGAGGTTGTCGCACAATCCGAGTTGTGGATCGCCGACTTAGGTTCTGTCAAACGTTGTTCTGTGACAAGGCAACTATAAAGGCAGAGTTCGGGTCGAATGAGAAGCAAGCTGCGTGATGTGGATAATCAAGATGGGATTTTGCCCCCTCCGAATGGAGAGATATTCTCTGGGCCCTCTCGAGTGATATGATTCAGGAAGCATGACCATGCGCGACTCAGTTAAGTGTTAACTGTGTCGATTGACTAAGAGTTAGTCAGATGAATCACATGTCACAGATCGAGAAGAGAGTTGAGCTATTTAAGGGATGACGATAAATCTCCTATAGCTCGACAAGGTATATCGTGAGGCAAAAGAGACTAAGATGAATATCACATTGAAAGGTATGTCGTCATGACTCAATGGTACCTGGGAGTCGGCACGTTCTGCTAGGAGCCGCTACCAATTGATCGATTGGGAGTTGGACTCCAATCGTGTCCAAGTCGTCATGAGCCTGCAGGGTCGCACACTTAAGAGCGGGAGTAAGTATTGGTCGGGTTGGACCGTAACCGGAAATGGACTGGTTTTGTGAGTCGGACTCACAGAGGGAATGGGCCACAAGTGTTGTGAAGCCCATTACCATACGCTATATAAAGAGGGGCGCAGGTTGCCCAGCGGGCACGTTAGTCCACTATCCCATGCGTTGGGAACCCTAGCCCCACTCAGTCTAGCCGCCGCACCGGACCTAGCAGTCCGCCGTCGGAGCTCCTCCTCGTACGTGTGGGTACCGGCAGAGGTGTTGTACGTTCAGCACTTCGACGTTCGAGGGATTGGATCGGCCGGACCGGATCGTGGGACTGCACTGCCCCGACGCGCTGCATCGATAATCCGCACCTGCGCTTCTAGTGGTAATACTCGTGGCCTTCTACCTCGGCTAGATCTTGGAAGCATCGCGTAGGAAAAGTTTTTTGTTTATCTCTACGCGTTCCAACACCTTTTCGATGGAGACAGCGAGCAGGAATAGTCGTAGTACCTATTAGCTTTTGGAGTTGTGCCATTGAGTCTTACGATGACCCTATGAGATGAATCCTTGTATGTAGCTCTGAGGAGCACAGATGTGTTAGGTGACTGTTGTTTGTGTTTATGCTATGTATGACTTGATGATATGAATGTGATGAATGTTTATGTGATATCAATGTTTGTGAATGTTCTTCTCGTATCATTACTTGTGATTTATCACTTGCCTTCGTTGTTCTTCAAGATTTGTTTTTGTTGACTAGTTTGGTTTTCAAAACAACGAAGTCTTGCTGCATAGTCTTACCCATGTTTCACTAAACAACATGTCGCCTCGTCGGGAACCCCCACCACCACCCCTGCCGTCGATGGAGGCACTGCTATCCTTAATGATGCTAGACCGCCAGGCCACTAGAGCCGAGAGTGCTGCCACTATTGCTGCCCTGCAACAGTTGGCCGCTGCCAGCGCCAATAACAACAACCATAATAATGTCAATGGCAACGGAAATGGTGGCCGCTCGAAGCTGAAGGTGTTTCAGCAGACCAATCCTCCATTCTTCTCTAGGATTGTGGAGCCATTAGACGTTGATGACTGGCTTCACACAATCGCCAATAACTTGGAAGCGACATCAGTGGAAGAAAATGACAAGGTGTTGTTTGCCACCCATTTTCCTGCTAGACCAGCAAGGACTTGGTGGGAAACTACCCGCGCCACTATCGCCGCTGGCCACGTATTCACTTGGGAGGACTTCTCTGCTAGGTTCCGCAAATATCACATCCCCCAGGGTGTGATGAACATCATGAGGGATAAGTTTCTGAAACTGCGCCAGGGAGGAATGTCTGTGTCAAAATACTGGGAGGAATTCACTCTGTTGTCCCGGTATGCACCTGATGAAGTTAACGCAGAAGCCAAGAAGCAAGAGAGATTTCTGAATGGGTTGCACGATCAGTTGCAGTACACACTCGTTGTCATACCATTCCTGGATTTGGAATCACTTGCGGATGCCGCAATGATGATGGAGCACAAGAGGCAGAGTGACTTTGATAACATGAAGAGGAAGATGCAGTAGCAAGGTGGACCTAGTGCACCAAGGAACCACCCTACTCCTTATGCAAGGCTACCACCACCACACAAGGCGCATGCTTATGCGCCAAGACCCAATCATAACAACTACAGCCACAACCACCACAACAACAACAATCGTGCACCCTATGCACCCAAGCCAGGAGGAAATGGAAATGGGAATGGAAGCAATGGCAACCGTGCTGCCAAGCCAAACCAGAACCAGAAGCCAAGTGGAGCGTGTTTTGCATGTGGAAAAGAGGGACATTTTGCTCGGGACTGCCCGACCAAGAATCCTGTCCCAGCTCAGAACAATGCTACCAATATGAACCAAGGCCGAGTGACCAAGAAGCAGAATGGGACGAAGGGGTACCTGAATCATGTCACTGCTGAAGAGGTTCATGACACTCCCGACATGGTGATGGGTACGTTTCCTGTCAACTCTGTACCTACTGAAGTAATGGTTGATTCAGGTGCATCGCATTCTTTTGTCACTAAGCCATTTGCCAAAAATAGTGGTATGAAACATACACGTATGAACAACCCTATATTAGTACAAATGCCTGGAGCTAGTACCCAAGCCAACCTTGTTTGCAATGAAGTACCCGTGAATATACAAGGGAAAACTTTTGATGCCGACCTTATAGTACTGGGATCCCAAGGGATAGAAGTAGTACTGGGTATGAATTGGATGGCCAAGTACAATGGTGTGATTGATTGCACCAAGAAGTCCATTTCAATGACCACTAGTGATGGAGAGAACATTGCTTACACCGCAACCAAGTCTACATCAGAGACCCACTGCCACACTGGTATAGCCAAACCCACACTTGAGGAAGTTCCGGTAGTATGTGATTACCCGGATGTGTTTCCTGAAGAATTACCCGGTATGCCCCCACATAGGGATATCGAGTTTATCATTGAGTTAGTACCTAGAACTGGACCTATAGCATAGAAGCCTTACCGGATGAATCCGAAGGATCTAGATGAGTTGAAGAAGCAACTGGATGACATGTTAAGGAAAGGTTTGATTCGCCCTAGTGCATCACCATGGGGATCACATGTCATTTTTGTGGACAAGCGGGACGATTCCTCACGTTTATGTGTGGATTACCGTAAGTTGCATGATGTGACCATCAAGAACAATTACCCGTTGCCCAAAATTGAAGACCTGTTTGACCAGCTAAATGGGGCAAGAATTTTCTCAAAGATCGATCTTCGTACTGGTTATCATCATTTGAAGGTTCGTGAGACCGATATTCCCAATACCGCATTCACCACACGTTACGAGTTGTATGAGTACACCGTGACGTATTTTGGTCTGACCAATGCCCCCGCCTACTTCATGAATCTTATGAATAAGGTTTTCATTGATTGCCTGGACAAGTTTGTCGTGGTGTTTATTGACGACATTCTTATTTACTCTAAGAGTGAGGAAGAACACGAACAACATCTGAGAACTGTCCTCGGAACACTTCGCCAACATCAACTATATGCTAAGTTCAGTAAGTGCCAATTCAGGTTGAAAGAAGTCGAATTTCTTGGACATGTAGTATCTGGAGGAGGAATCTCTGTTGACCTTGCTTTGGTTCAGTCTGTAGCAAATCGGGCTGCCCCGACTAATCAGACTGAAGTCAGATCATTTCTGGGATTAGCTGGATATTACGGCAAGTTTGTTCAAGGATTCTCGAGCATCGCCAGACCGCTCACTTAGTTTCTCAAGAAGGATAGTAAGTTCATTTGGAAGGACAAATGTGCTGAGAGTTTTCAAGAGTTGAAGAATCGACAGGTGCCAGCCCCGGTACTCATTATGCCGGATGTCACCAAGAGTTTCGATGTGTATTTGTGATGCTTATAAGCCTGGTCTTGAAAGTGTTCTCATGCAAGAGGGGAAGTTCATCTCTTTTATCTCACGCCAGTTGAGACCACACGAGTTGAATTACCCCACACATGACTTAGAACTTGTTGTCGTTGTGCATGCTCTCAAAGCATGGCGACATTTTATTATTGGGAAAAGATGTGAAATATACACGAATCATAAGAGTTTGAAGTATATCTTTACTCAGCGTGAACTCAATATGAGGCACCACCGTTGGATAGAGCTCATCAAGGACTATGATCTTAGTATCCACTATCACCCTGGAAAAGTAAATGTTGTTGCTGATGCTCTTAGTCGAGAGCCGGCCTCTCTGAATGCTATGATTCAGACCAGACAACCGGAGTTGTGGAAAGAACTTGACCAGCTTGGTATTGAGGTGGTCAGCTATGGCATGTTGGACGCCATGGAAGTCAAACCAACTCTAGTGGATAAAATCAAAGAATCACAAAAGGGCCAAAAGAGTATTGAGGGAATTAATTCCCGAATGGAGCATGAAGAAGTTGCCGGCTTTACAATTGATTCCGATGGATTCTTATGGTATGAAGGTCGTATTTGTGTTCCTACTAAATCTGAGTTGAGGCAACCCATCATGACTGAGACTCATGATACCTTGTACTCTATTCATCCTGGAGGAACCAAAATGTATCAAAATTTGAAGGAGAAGTTTTGGTGGCATGGAATGAAATGAGACATTGCCTCGTTTATAGCCAAGTGTTATGTTTGTCAGCAAGTAAAGGCTGGACATCAGTGTCCAGCTGGTTTGTTACAACCATTGCAAGTATGTGTTTGGAAATGGGATGAAGTCAGGATGGACTTTATTACTGGACTACCTAGGTCCAGCCGAGGAAATGATTCAATATGGGTAGTCGTTGACAGTCTCACAAAATTTGCACACTTTATACCTGTCAAGACCACATATCGTGGATACCAGCTTGTTGATCTCTACATTTCTCGAATAGTCAGCCTACACGGAAATCCCAGCAGGATTGTGTCGGATCGAGGATCACAGTTCACATCTCGATTTTGGAAGAAGTTACACGAAGCTTTGGGAACCAAGCTAGCCTTTAGCACAGCCTACCATCCACAGACTGATGGACAGACAGAGCGTGTGAACCAAATATTGGAGGACATGCTCCGTGCCTGTGTTTTGTCCTATGGAGTTAAGTGGGAAGATTGCCTTCCGTTTGCAGAATTTTCCTACAACAACAGTTATCAGTCAAGCTTACAAATGGCACCGTTTGAACCTCTGTATGGACTTATGTGCCATCCCCATTGAACTATACTGAAACAGGCGACAATCAAGTCTTTGGAGTAGACACTCTACGAGCTGCAGAAGATTAAGTTCAGTTAATCTGTGACTGACTCAAAGCCGCACAATCACGCCAGAAGAGTTATGCGGACACAAAGCGTCGCGATGTCTCCTTCAACATTGGAGATTTTGTATACCTATGTATTATGCCGTTTAAAGGGATACATCGTTTCCATCTCAAAGGGAAGCTTCTACCCCGATACATTGCCCCATTTAAGATCCTAGCCTGTCGTGGAGAGGTATCTTACCAGCTAAAACTGCCAGAGGAATTGTCAGCCTTTCACAATCTTTTCATGTGTCATCGCTCCGGAAGTGTCTTCACGTACCTGAGAAGAATCTCACTTACCAAGACGTGGACTTCAAGACCATTGACATAAATGATGACTTGATCTACCGCGATCGACCCCTATGTGTACTTGAGGAAAATGTTCGTGCTACGAGGAGAAATGCTTTCAAGTTCCTTAAGATTCAGTGGACGAATCATTCAAAGGAGGAAGCAGCCTGGGAGCATGAAGATTATATCAGGAAGGAGTTCCCTAGTTCCCTTGATGACTATACCCGTGAATCTCCAGGCGAGATTCTTTTATGGGGGGAGATCTGTCACACCCCGGATTTTGGACCACATGTAATACAGTGAAGGAAGCCATTTTTGTGAGCCAACAATTTTTTTAATGCACTTATGTAATCCAACATTATGTGAGAGACCATGAGTATCTATGCAATGCAAGCTTTTGTTTAAAATGAAAATCAATTTTTCCTGATGTTTCTTATTGTTTCTGTGATGTTTTCTATATGATGTTTTGGATAATTTTTATCCCAAGGGTTGAATCAATGTTACTTTCAACCTAACAATATTATTTTGCTTTGTTTGAATCAAGAAAACAAAATGGCAAAAGAATAATTGGATGTTTTCCTTTGATTTTTCGATTTGAACTTATTCTTGAAAAACTAGCCAAGTAGCAGTATTTAACACATGTTTTCAATATGTTAGGGAATCACATTTTATGTTTTCTTGGCATGAATGTGTTCTCTGATATGTGAACTACAAATATGTAAGCTTGGTTTGGATTTTGGAATAAGAAAACAATCAAATGCTTGATGCTTTTTTGGAAGAAAAATAAGACAAAAAGGGAATTTTTGAAAACAGAGAAAAACAGAAAGTAGTTGTTTTCCCACCTTGTTTTGAGTGCCTTTTAAAATTTCAAATCTGTTTTCAATTGATGTTTATGAAATTACAAACCATATTTAACAACCCCATACTTGGAAAACAAATTTTGGAAAAGAATTGAGCCTTGAGAACAGATGATCCTTTTTGCTCATTTTTTCTGTTTGACACTTAGCCAAAATGATTTAAGTCATTTTCTCTGAATTTTCTGAAACTGCTGAATCTATGAGATTGACACTACTTTGATTGCTTGTATCTTTTGATTAAGTGAGAGTTAGACAGTGTCGCTTGTTTCTTCTAGAAGCCCTAGCTTTCCTCAACGACTACCAAGCTTTGGATGCTTTCGAGTTTGACCAGAGAAGGCAGGAGAGACGTGGGAACATAGGAAGAAAAGAGGGGGGTGACATGGGCGCGTCTGACAGAGTGCCAGTATGCGCGCGCACTGTCGCCACGTTTTCACGTCATCCTCGACGCCCAGGACACGAGCACACCCACGAGCACCCCCTAGACACCCCCAAGGGCCAAATGGCACGGCATGGGCGCTCGGGAGCACGGCCTAAGCTCGTCATAGCCATGCCGTGGCTATAAAGCAACGGGCACGCCCTCACTATGCCACCACACTCGCCTCACTCCACTCCACCTCCCTGACACGCACCACGCACGCCACGAGCTCTCTGTGAGCCCAGCAAGCTCGAAATCGCCGCCCGCCACCACGGAGGGGAAACAAAGGTGGGGCACGGCCCGTGCACTCCAGCCCCTCGTTTTCACCTCCATTGTGTTCGCCTCTCGCCGTAGACCTACCCTGACGTGTCCTCTTGACCCCTCGTTTGCAGGAGAGCCGAGAACCTCACCGGAGCCGCTGCGGACTCGCAGTTGCGCGCCGTCGATTGGAGCTTCCCCGACCCTCTACGAGTGCACCCCTTGTGGTGACCCATCACACCACTGCATGTGTAGTGCGCAAGTCGATGACATAACACTCCAAGAAGGACTTATCCATGAATATTACATCCCTTAGAGTAGTACAACAGAAACATAGCAGGACTAGGCAAAACTACAGATTACAAACTTCATAACAAAATCTTGAGAATCTCATTGATGATTCAAGAAGATCTCCTGCAAATAAATCATCAGAAGAAATAATTCGCAGCTCCAAGCTAGAGAAGAACTCAAGCTCAGAACTAATCTACTGTGGCTGATGTCAGCCCTAATCTATGGCTTAGAACAGCTAACTCCAAGAATGGACTCCACCTACACCTGGATACCTTCTCCTCCATCAACGTTGTTGATGACGATGCTTCACAATGACGATTTCCATCAGGCTTCAACTCTAAGCAGGGGGTCAAACGGGAACGAATGAGTAACGAGCGTTACTCAGCAAGTTCATGATATATAGGGAATAGTTTGATGCACTAACTACAACTTTAGACTCAAAAGAGTCATAAGATAATGCAAGGTTTTTGTAAATCTTTCTTCAAGAGGTTGCTTTTAATTCTGAAGAATATGCCCGCCAGATCTTCAGAGGACTAGAACTTCATGGAGTTGCCTTTCCTGCGGCGTTCGCAGCTCCTTCCCGGAACATGGGGTAACATGTCACATCCTTTTACACTCTGCAGAGGTGCGTTACTTTACCCATGGACGACCAAGACCATGTTGCACAACCATGCTCGAGATCCTGTCCACTCCCACTCAGGTGTAGGGCCCGGTTGTTGGTCCAAGCCAAACCGTGCTTCTCCGCACAACGCATGCCCACCCATTTCTGCCAGCAGGTTGAACGCCTGATTCCACCCCTCACGATGGAGATCTAGGCCCCCCTGGCAGACACTCATAGACCCCTGAGTCTGTGGGAGGTAAGGGCTCCCACCCATGTGCATGTAGTCCCGCAGAACCTACAACGTACGTCTGTGGCAGCCCGTTGACATGCGAACGAGAAAAGATCACGACCGACTTACTCCCCCATGGAAGACCCATGGTTAACGCGAATTTACGGTGCAAGAATCCTGACGGCAGTTGTGATTAATCCTAGGTAATACTTTCCCATGCAGATGGAACCTTCCTTTGACCTATTCATCTTACCATGGTTCCATCCTCCCACCAAACAGAACAATACCACTCGGGTAGTCATTCAATTAGTCATATTATTATAAAAATAGGATCATGCATTCTTTTGAGAGTAGGTGATAAGACGATAGGGTTTGTGCAATTAGTTTGCTATGAAGTACTGCAAAGGATATGAGCAAGTGATGAACTTGCCAGAGGTTGAAACAACAGTAATAATCCATGTCTTCGGGTTCAAGGTCTCGTAGAAAATCTCGACATCTGAAAGATAGCAAAGTAGTCCTGGTAAGGACTACGGAAAACATTGGCAAGATGATACATGCATAGTAATGAGATGCATCGTGAAATACCCTGAAAAATACCCCAGCTTACTAGTGTAAGCCACGTTTGATACGATATCTCAATCACATATGTTTTAGGTGAATTGTTTCATTACTTGAGGTGATGTGCTTATTACTTCTTTTAGAGTTACATGTGTTTCACTTTTACTTGGCAAACAATTGTCACCATGTTTAAGTAGAAGTTTTATTGTTTGGTTGGGTAACAAGACGCTCACACATGGAAATCAACTGTTGAAAAGTTAACAATCACATTTTATCTTATATTCAAAAAGGGTAGAGCTTATGCAAAGGGTTTAGTTGAAAATGAGGAACTAATACAGCTAACTCTATCATCACATACTTGCTAATGACTATGTGATGATAGGTTTAGTTGGTGTGAAATCATGAGGGTTTTATTAATAAATAAAATAATGTTGTGGCAGTTATTTCTGATTATAACGAAACATTATAGAATTTTATTATACTTTTGGAAACAAGTTTATAAGTTGAACAAAATGTTTTATGTTTGACATATTATTGGAAATGCTTTTCTCTTTAATTTGATATATCATTCAATGCTTTATGAAAATATTTGAATAAATTATTAATTTATTAATTTTAAATGAATTAAATGACTAGGCAAATGTTGCACACATGAAAACTTGGTCAGATGACTATGAAAACATCATAGATGAGTTGTATATGTCATTTGGAGCATTTTGGTATATAACTTGTATTTTTATGATTTTATGAATCATTTCCTATTTTTCTCAATTTTAAATGATTTAATTTAATTAAAGAAAATACTAATTTTTAAACTTTATCAAATACTTTAAAAAAGTTGATAATCATTTAGATTATATTTTTTATAAACAATTCCATATTTTATTTATATTTTTCTGATTATTAGATTAAAAGTTATTGAATTAATAGGTTTATTAATTTTCTGCCAATATTCAAATTGACAGGTGGGAAATGTTCACGACATCATGCTGACTTCATGAACACGTCATCAATGGAGGGGATTTCTACTATGATTCTGCAATTGGTCGATTGACTGTGGGTTGGTTCGATTTCTGAGTATGAGGATGTAGAGCGTGACTTGAGGAACTCAGGGGTGGTGGCTATTGGACCATATGGTCATTGTGTTGCCGGCGGTGAGCTCGAGTGCGGCAGACGGCGGCGGTCGACGGAGCTACAACGAATTACTGTGGGAGAGGAGGAACAGGAGGGTGCACGAGAACCAGTAGCTCACCACGAGCTCGATGGCATCGTCGGGGAGGCGTGGTGATGCCGGAATCGATGACGGCGAGAGGAATTTGGCGGCGGCCGTACTCGGAGAAGAGATCCAGATTCTGCTGCTTCCGGCCATCCCAGCTCTCTGGCTTGCTCGAGGTGGAAGAGTACGACCCGGCGCATCTCTCCATGGCTTCGGTTGCTTCCGAGGCGAACAGAATTGACGGCGCACGACGGCGGCTGTGGGTGACTAGGGTTAGGGTTTGGTCCGGGTTCCGGAATACAGAGAGAAAGAGAGTGCGAGGGAGAAGAGAGTGAGCAATAAGAGCACGACCTCCTCTAGCTCCTATCCACGCAGAAGAGCGGCAAGCACACACACAGGAGGTGGCAGCGGTGGCGATGCCACAACGGCGTTTCTCCTATGACTTCTGGCAGAGGAAGAAGAAGAAGAAAATATAACTGCGATTTTTGATACCCCCCTGTAATTTCTATAATTTGCAATCAAGTCCTTCTGTTATTAAAACTGAAAAGAAAAGCTTGTTTTTTGGGCTTTTTTTAACCTAAAAATTATTAAAAATCATAGTTGAATTCCTTATCAAATTTCACATCTCACCATGTTTCATTTTGGTGAACTGGAATAATATTTGTATTTTTTATTTAGGGTGCTAGATTAATTGATTTTGTTGTTTTCTCCTCTTTTAATTTATTTAATAGCTTTAAGATTATGCTAAAGTATATTTAATATAAGTACACACTCCAAACTTGTGGATACTAAGGTGGTGTATCGTAATTGGACAATTTTAGGTATAATCTCTTATAGAAAATAGTTTGGTAACACTAGTGAGTAGTGTTTTTATCTGTTATGGAAAATTCACCAACTATGAAATATCACTCCAAGTCATACCAGATAATTTTTAATTGGTGAAGGGACTTGTTTTATTTTAGGTGGCTTTGTTATTTTCATAATTAAGGTTCTTATCAAGTCTGGTGGACATTTCTTTAAATTGGGGTGCAATCCATATTTGTTATTCATGTGGAAAACAAGAGTGGCTTTGGAATCTTATTTACTTGTTTTCCACACAAGTTCCAATATGGATGTTATCCCATGTTGGTTTAAGAACATGTAATCATTTACATGGTTATCTACAGATGAATCTTTGTTGTTATCTATTAGTCTTGTGTATGAAAAGGATTTGGAAAACAAGGTATTAAGCTTGTTTTCATCTACCTCCACATATCATAACATGTGGATGCAATTGCTTGTTATTAATTCATTCTTGATAATTATTCCCTTTTAAGATATTACTATGAGTTTCTCATCTCTGATGAGTTTGACAGAGGTTAATGGTTCTCTAATATATCCTAATGATTCAGTGGATAATTTCTTCTGATCCCTTACTGAAGCAATGTTGCTTCATGTGGTCCTTTGTTGCTTGATGTTCTTCTCTCTAGTTGCTACTAGTCTTCTGGTACTGCCTTTGTCATTTTGCAAGGAAGATCAACTCATGGATTCCATCTTCAACTATCTCACCCTTGTGGTGAAAACAACCAGTATTTCCAAGAAAAGATTTTACTTAGATGATTATAAAAATATGGGAGTTTGTTTTATGACATCAATTAGCCTTAAGCATATAAGAAGAATCTGTTGACAAGTTTCCAAGGCTTGTCCAAAATTACTTTTCATATCCAAGAGGCTGAGATGTACTACTAGGTTATTCACCCTTCTGTTTGTTTGTGTATGACACTCAATAGTTTGAGTATACAAAAGTGATCTGTTAACAAGGTAGCTAGTCTTGTTATCAAACTACTTCTATATAACACTAACATTGAAGTATCACACTCTTTCAAGAGAGTTAATAAGATCATATCAAGATATAAGAGTTTCCAAGTACTCTTATAGAAGATTAGAGTAGCACTTCAAGCACACTCTAAATAATCTTCTTGGAGATCTTCATGTGGTAGTTCCTCCTGTCTTGTGGTTTCTTCTCTTTCAGAATATCTTGGAGGAGATTGGGGAAACAAGATACATTGGTTTATCCAAAATAACAAGATCTAGATTAAGATTTAATTCATGCTTTTATTATCCTTCCATACATTTCTTGTTTTGCTTCCCATAAGATAGATACTTATTTCATACAGGATTGGTTTTATTTAGCTTTCAATCCAATTCCTCTAATAGAGGCTATATCTTGTTGTTATGGATTACTTGTATCCAGGGATACTTGATTTGTTGATTATTGATGTGGTTGGAAATATAGAGTGTTTGTGGGATGATGACTTAAGATAGTAAGTTGATCAAGTGGTTTGATAAGGATGGACCTAAGGATTATGTTCTCACAAGCATGAGTGGAGAGTTGATAGAAGACAACATGATCATGGTGAAAACAAATATCCAAGAAGTGGAAAACAAGATCACATTGTTGAAAACAATCAATCAAGATGGTGAAAACAATTCATAACAATTGTTATTCCAATAAAACAATTGTTATTCATCAAGACATGGGGATAGGTGCCTCCACCAAGTCAAATGCACTTTTTTTTTGACAGTAAGTCAAATGCCCTTAAGTGTGGAAAACATTGACAATATGTTATTTCCACACTCATTGATGGACAAGCAAGAGGAGGGCGCCCACAAAGGACATCTATGCGCCATAATGAGTCCTAATAGTAGTAGGTTTGGTTTGTATACCAATTGTGGCCGCATCCCACTTGTTTGGGTCGGTTTGCATCCCTTCTGTGTGTCCTAGTTGGACTCCTAGTCCTAGTAGGAGTCCTAGTCCTAGTAAGGGAGGGTTTCTTGCGCTAGGCCCCCTTGTGGCCGCATCCCTCCACTTATATATGTGCCACCTGCGTGTGGATTAGAGGAAAAACAAGTTTAAACCAAAAACCCCCAAAACCCTAGCCTCTAGATTGTATTGCTTGTTAAGCATTCATCTTGAAGTTTACCAATTGCAAAGCAACGTGATATCTTGTTATTCCATCTGGGAATAGAGGGATACAACACCACTTGTGATCATTGATCATTTGTGCAAGAGTGTGTAGTTGAGAATATCTAAGGAGCTTGATTGTTGTTGCATTGGCAACGGGGATTAGCTAAGAGAGGTCTCAGTATAGCACTAGTTATCCAATTATCAGAAAATACAAAAAGAGAGAGTTAGTTCATCGAGAAGATCGGGCCACCCCATATCATCTTGGTATCAGAGCCTCAGGTTTACTCGGTGAGCAAAGTTATCTATACTTTTAGTTGTTTTTATACCTATCCAGAAAAAGCCCCACAAAAATAGTTCTAGTCATTGCCATCGCCTAGATATCACCATAGTTATTTTTCTTTTGCTGTCATTGTGTTAGATTTCGTGTCACCTTTTTCTGTTTTTAGTTCTCTTTTATTTCGGCTAGATCTAGGGTTCCTTTTGTTCTAGTCGCAAACCTATCAAAAAACTACAAAAATAGCCGCTGCCATCCTCCATATCCACCACCAATCCGAGCCTCCCTAGGGTTCTTACCGTGCAACCAATTCCACCGCATCCCACCTCCTAGTTGGACTCGGTTTTCCCTCCATATTCGGTTACCAAACCCCCCTCATATCCGCAACTCACTTACCATATACATCCATCACCACAACCCACCGCCTACCCCCACCGCTACCGCGTTCGAGTTGCACTCAGATTCGGCCGTAACACGCTTACCAAATCCCCCCCGAGCCCCGTAGCGCAACACACCATCGCCGCGCTTGCGCTCTGCCGCGGTACCAAAACCGCAAAAACGCTGCCGCGCCCACGTCTCGCAGCCGAGCCCGAAAATCCCCACAGCACCCTTACCAGCAGCCGTAACGCGCGAGTGCGCTCTGCCGCGGTACAAGAATTGGACGTTTCTCTGCCGTGAGTCTGTATCTCTGCCGCGGTACGATTTTCATCCGTTTTTGCACCGTTTTCTCTGCCGTGAGCTCAAAAACGAGCTGTTTTGCTGCCGTGGGTCTAGTTTGCTGCCGTGAGCTATTCAAGCCACAAATTCACCTAGAATCTTTTGTGTTTGTTTTTCTTTTCCTGTTTTTCATCACTAGGACTTTCCCCTCCATACTTTGTGAACCATAGACACAGCCTTTCTACAGCATCTTTATAGGAACTTGCCCACAAGTATAGCTATTTTGTGCTCTGACAGGTTGCTCTTATTTCATCACCATCATTGTGTTCACTTGTGTTTGGTTAATTGTTGCTCCTAGCTTAGTGTAAGGCCATTGAAAAATTCAAAAAAAAAATAGAAAAAGCAAAAAGTATAAAAAAAAGAGAAAAAGAGAAAAGAGAAAGTGCAAAGAGGCCATATTATTACTATTGTTTACTAGTTGAGCTTGCCATTGTGACACTTGGTTTTTCATTGAGCAATCTTGTGCCTGTCAATAAGAGCCTAGCTAGTGACTTTCTAGTGCATTGCAAAATTCCTCCATATATTGCATTGCCACATTTGTCTCCATATTGTGTGAGTTTCCTTGGATCTTTTTATATCTTCACAAGACAGCAAATAGGATTGTTACTTTGGTGATTGTTAGGTATCCATACCAAGCCCCACCATAAGCCCTGTTTTCTTTGTGATACTTGATAGCTCGATTATTCTCTTCTCACACCAAAGCACATTGATCATTGCTCCTTGTTGGTAAGTTGATCTTTTTCTCTCTTGGAACATCAAGTGAAACCTCTTTGCTTGGTTTTGAGTGAGTTGAGAGAGGCACCACAAACCCATTGATTATTTTGTTACTAACAAGTTAATCATGAGTTCTTCTAGTGATGTTGATGTGCAGGCAAAGAAGAAACCCGAGGATACTGTCCAATGGAATGAGTATGAGGCATTGAGAGATCATTTGTCCAACAAGATTGCTAGAGATATTGAGAGAAGTGATGATCAATTGAGAGAAGATTTGAATATCATTGATTTGAAGATAAGGGAGTGTGCATCCCAAGATTCTGTCAATGAGATCAAGGATGCTATAAGGACATTGACTCTACAAGTGACTACAATTACAAATACATTGCAACAAATTCAACAAGCACCTCAAGCTATTGCTCAAATTGAGGATGGGAGAGGAAATATGAATGATGGCCGTGTACAAGTGGCAAGAAGAGTACCATTGGAAAATAATAGAGAGAATGATGGCTTGGGAAAACCAAAATTCTCCATCCCTAGTCTTGCTTGTGACTCTGAAGATGTGGAAGAGTACTTGATGTGGGAGCTCAAAATTGAGAAATTATGGAGACTTCATGAGTATTCCGAGGAGAGGAAAGTGAACCTTGCATCTTCTTCCTTTGATGGCTATGCTCTTTTGTGGTGGGATGGCATTACAAAAGATAGAGAAGAAAAAGAAGAAGAAGAGGTGACCACATGGAGAGAGATGAAGCAATTGCTAAGAGAAAGATTTGTTCCCAAGAATTATATTAGAACTCTCTATGACAAATTGCAACAATTGAAGCAAGGATCCAAGACTGTTGATGCCTACTATAAGGAGATGGAATTAATTATTCAAAGGGCTCGGATTAGAGAGGCTCCTGAACAAACAATGCAAAGGTTCTTGAGTGGATTGCAATTCAAAGTAAGAAGCATTGTGAGGCATGTTCCTTACAACAATATGAGTGAATTACTACATCAAGCAAGGGAGGCCGAAAAGAGATTGCAAGAGGAACTCCAAGTAAGTGCAAGGAGAAGTTTTTCTTCCCAACAATCCAATTTTGCAACACCTACACCTCCAACTCGTGGGATTTCTAGTACCAAACCCGAGCCAAATTCCACAATTCCCAAGAAGTCTACTACATCTACTTCGGGTTCTAGTGGTGCTACACCTCCTCCAAGAAATAGAGACATGACATGCCATACTTGTGGAGGAAAAGGACACTTTAAGAGGGATTGCCCCAACAAGAAGGTTATACTCCTCAATGCCAATGATGAATATGAGACTGGAGATGATGTTGATCCCAATGATGAGGATGCATATGATGATGATGATGATGATGGTCCTATTGATGCTTTTGCTACAAATTATCCAACTATTGTTTGCACCAAAGCATTGAGTATTGTTCCTAACAATGATGAGAGCCAAAGATGCAATCTATTTCAAACCAAGGAAATTGTTGGACCCAACATGGCTTGCAAGGTGATCATTGATGGAGGAAGTTGTAGAAATCTAGCAAGCAAGGATTTATGTGCAAAGCTAAGGTTGAAATATATTCCACATCCAAACCCATACTATATTCAATGCATTACTGACAAGGAGGAGATAAAGGTATGTAATATGGTGAGAGTGGAATTTCAAATTGGACCATACAAGGATACTATTGAGTGTGATGTGGTTCCCATGTCGGTTTGTCACCTATTATTTGGAAGACCATGACAATTTGATAGAAAGGTGCTACACAATGGGAGAGCAAACACCTACCAATTGAATTGGAACAATAAGGATATCATATTGAGGCCTATGTCACCCCAACAAATAATGCATGAATCAAGACAAAAATTTGAGGTGAAAGAGAAGGGGAGTGAAAACACCAAATCCATGGAGGAAGACAAGCCTAGGCCAAGTGGAAAGAGCCTTTTAACTAATGATAATATTTTTCCTAGTATTGTTTCTTGTGTACAGGTTGCTATTGAAGAAAGGGAGCACAAGGAAACAACACAATCATCACACCAATTGGAGGATTATGCCATGGATACAAGAGTTCTTGCTTGTGATATGAAGGTTATTTTTGAAGAAAGGGAGCTACAACCTTCAAATTCACAAGATATTGATGAGATCATACCTACTACACATGAGGAGGTTAGTATTGATAAGGGTATGGATTTCGGGTTAGTAACTACAAGTAATGAATTATGTGAAATACAACCATATAATAATATGATGAATTCGAAATTACACAATGTGGTTTTTATTACACATAAGGAAGTACTTGCTAAGATACCATCTAGTGATATTATATATTATGACATGTTAAAAGAACCAATTGATGTGCAATGTGCTATGAATAAATTTGGTTATGATAATTCTAGCACATATGATACTAGTTTCAAATTTTATTTGATTGGTGATTATAACTTGGATAAAATTTTCATGGTACATTACATATGTATCACTTATAATAATGTGGCCAAATTATATGATATGATACCTCGGGATGAATTACAAATTTTTACATATGGGCATAATATTACACATCTGTTTGGTTTACCACAATATTCATTGGATACATGTGCTATTCAAATAAATTTCATTTATATATGCACCTATGATTGCTATGGATTGAAAAGCTATGAATTTTATGTGCTGTTTTCATACAAATTTCGTGATCACAATTCTTATGCACTACATTATGTTTTACTAACAACTAATGAGTGCCATTATAGTTACATATATTGTGCATACACTTTGTTCTTTTTGTTTATTCCACTTTCAGATAATAACAAGCCGAGGACGTCTTGTCTTGAAGAAAGGGAGGATGATAAGGATGGACCTAAGGATTATGTTCTCACAAGCATGAGTGGAGAGTTGATAGAAGACAACATGATCATGGTGAAAACACATATTCAAGAAGTGGAAAACAAGATCACATTGTTGAAAACAATCAATCAAGATGGTGAAAACAATTCATAACAATTGTTATTCCAATAAAACAATTGTTATTCATCAAGACATGGGGATAGGTGCCTCCACCAAGTCAAATGCACTTAAGTGTGGAAAACATTGACAATATGTTATTTCCACACTCATTGATGGACAAGCAAGAGGAGGGCGCCCACAAAGGACATCTATGCGCCATAATGAGTCCTAATAGTAGTAGGTTTGGTTTGTATACCAATTGTGGCCGCATCCCACTTGTTTGGGTCGGTTTGTATCCCTTCTGTGTGTCCTAGTTGGACTCCTAGTCCTAGTAGGAGTCCTAGTCCTAGTAGGCGAGGGTTGCTTGCGCAAGGCCCCCTTGTGGCCGCATCCCTCCACCTATATATGTGCCACCTGCGTGTGGATTAGAGGAAAAACAAGTTTAAACCAAAAACCCCCAAAACCCTAGCCTCTAGATTGTATTGCTTGTTAAGCATTCATCTTGAAGTTTACCAATTGCAAAGCAGCGTGATATCTTGTTATTCCATCTGGGAATAGAGGGATACAGCACCACTTGTGATCATTGATCATTTGTGCAAGAGTGTGTAGTTGAGAATATCTAAGGAGCTTGATTGCTGAGAGTTAGTTCATCGAGAAGATCGGGCCACCCCATATCATGGTTCCTTGATGTGTTGAGACCTCATATGCTCACTTATATAAGATGAATAAGACAATGAGCATGTGAATGTTATTAAGGTTTAATAACTTATGTAATAGTTGTTAGTTGGTTACTCAGAGTGTCATGTTGTTTTTTATATTTATTCATTTGTATTCATGATACAGACATAGAGGTTTGGAAAGATCATATGTGATGATCAGGGTTTTAGTAGTGGTTAAGAAGATTTATTTCTTCTTGTAGATACTACTTTTATGGTTGATGAGATATGTACATATTCGATAAATATGTTAATACAATTATCAAGTCATTTCCCACTTGTGGGTTTTGAGTTAACACTAGTTTGTATCTGTTGTGTTCTATTAAACTTTTGTTATTTGATTGTGAATGTGCACTTAACAATTATGAGATAGTTTATAAAGGTGTGATGTGACTGGTTGTTAACTTAGAGAGTTTTTGTTTTATAGGTGATGACATCTCTGTTGATGAGATGGTTAAGTTGGGTATTACTCATTGGTGAAAGTATGATCATCAATTATGAGATTTGGGTTCTCACCCCTCTTTGAGTTCTAGATACCTAGTGAATTATCCCAAGTCACTTATGGACTTGAGATTAGACTTGTTAAGAGTTAGTATTGGTCACAACCAATTATGGTTTGTGTAATCAGATGATTTGGTTTATAGAGATACTATGTTATAAAGAGCACTCCAAGTGTACTCTTGACTAGATGAACTAGAGCTATTTCATCATGTCAAGTGAAACATTGGTCACTTTGGTTTGTTTAAACTTTCGCGCCAAAATTTCCTGTACTTTTAGATGCATGCTTTGCAAATGCACACATTATATTTAGATCCTTATAACTTCCCAAACACTGGGATGTTACAGTATCTCCCCCTTAACAAGAACTTCGTCCCGAAGTTCAACCTCTCTCACGTAAAGATAGGTAGAGAGAACTTCTGTAGACCGTTGAATCTTCACAACTGTTTTCTGGTGTTGACCTTGTCATGTGTAGCCTCTTGTCTTGATTGTTTACCTTCAACTGTCTTGCATGTGGATCTAGGACTATACCTGTTATTATGACAACCCTGTTTTCTATTACACCTTCCTAATGGTCTCACGAAGAACCCATGGTATTTCCACCACATAGTGGATATGATGAATCGGTATGGTTTCCTATCTCTCACAACTTTCTGAAGAACATTTGGTACATTCACCAGGTGATGAATAACCAATAAGATTCTTCCGGTATACTGGATATTGTCTATGTTTAGGACTCCATTTGGTTCAATCTAATGGTCTCAAGTGGAATACTGCTCAAAGAAACTTGTACAACGTAGTCTACATGGAATTAGACTCAATTATTAGTGAAAATATCTTTGAGTTTCCTCGAGTTTTAATCTATAGGTGTCTATAACCTATTCCACTGGTTACTTCCTATGGTTCTTCAATATCTTTGGGTTTCAACTTCTACAGGGTGACTCTATGATCAGATTTCTCAACTTCTACCTATTTCCTTCTCGAATATAGCTACTTATGTGATTTTCTTGGCATCACTTGTGGTAGCTCACCATGTCTTGATGAAGTATCTCACCAACTCCAAACAAGATGTGAATGTGATCCATTCCCATCAGTGGCTTCATTGACTTCTACCTTCTTGACTTCTTGGGTTTCCAGAGCTTTTGTGGTTGTATCAATCTGCTGATTACTTAGACCGCTCTCATTCTGATCCTATACCCTCTAGACCAGTAACATCAAGATAGAACTGAGTGTTTTCACATGCATTTGCACATCAAGTTCAATCTTCATGTACAGATCTAGTCAATCAAAGATCCAAATAAGATCCAATAAATCCCAAATGCAGTTTATCAATCATGCATCAAAAGCCCGTGAAATAAAAGTACTTAGAGTAAGACATATCAAGTATCAAGGCTCTTAAATTCTATACACTACAAGTAGGTATATAGTACCTTGTAATCCTATTCTACACAACCACTTTTTACCTTGGTAATTACTCCAATTGCATGCCTTACTACAATAGAATAAACCAAGACAAATTGATCCTATAGTAGTTGTTGTCTAACTTGGTTCCCTATAGGACTAAGTACCATGTCAACTAAAGTCCTTCATCTTGATTACGCTAAACTTCTCCTGGCATCTGTTGATCCTTCATGCTGTTGATCACCTTAGGAGTAGTAATGTAGCTTCCATCAATGCTTATGCCTTCTCCTAATTCTACACTATACTATACTATAGTAGTTCAACTCTGGACTGGATAACTAAGCATATGGTATATACCCCATATTTACCATGGTCTAATGACTCTTAATTGTTCTGGAACATTCCTTCCTGAAGGCTCTTATACATACTCTATACCATGTTCTACTCTATCCTATACATTAATAGAATGGGGTAATCATCACTATGAGTTAATTATCTCTGACTATGTCAGAACTCTCTTTTTCTCAATAACACTCCTACATGATAGAACCTAGGTATTAAGAAAATAGATAAGTAGATTTACTCAAGTTGAGTAAGAAATTCTATACAAGTATGATCGTATCATTCTCAAGTGGATGATCATCATAGTTGTAGGAAATGTGGTTTAGATAAGATGGCTTCCTAGAATCTTTACCAACCTACAGATCTCCTAAAAGGTTTTACACCTAAGTTCGCTTCGCTCTAATACCATCTGTGGTGACCCAGCACACCACTGCATGTGTAGTGCGCAAGTCGATGACATAATACTCACATAAGGACTTATCCGTGAATATTACACCCCTCAGAGTAGTACAACAGAAACATAGCAGGACCAGGCAAGCTATAGGATACAAACTTCATTACAAACTCTTGAGGATCTCATTGATGAATCAAGAAGATCTCCTGCAAATAAATCATCAGAAGAAACAATTCGAAGCTCCAAGCTAGAGAAGAACTCAAGCTCAGAACTAATCTACTATGGCCGATGTCAGCCCTAATCTATGGCTTAGAACAGCTAACTCCAAGAATGGACTCCACCTACACCTGGATAGCTTCTCCTCCATCAGCATTGTTGATGACGATGCTTCACGATGACGATTTCCATCAGGCTTCAACTCTAAGAAGGGGGTCAAACGGGAACGAATGAGTAACGAGTGTTACTCAGCAAGTTCATGATATATAGGGAATAGTTTGATGCACTAACTACAACTTTAGACTCAAAAGAGTCATAAGCTAATCCAAGGTTTTTGTAAATCTTTCTTCAAGAGGTTGCTTTTAATTCAGAAGACTATGCCCGCCAGATCTTCACAGGACTAGAACTTCATGGAGTTGCCTTTCCTGCAGCGTTCGCAGCTCCATCCCGGAACAGGGGGTAACATGTCACATCCTTTTACACTCTGCAGAGGTGCGTTACTTTACCCATGGATGACCAAGACCATGTTGCACAACCAGGCTCGAGATCCTGTCCACTCCCACTCAGGTGTATGGCCCGGTTGTTGGTCCAAGCCAAACCGTGCTTCTCCGCACAACGCATGCCCACCCATTTCTGCCAGCAGGTTGAACGCCTGATTCCACCCCTCACGATGGAGATCTACGCGTCCCTGGCAGACACTCGTAGACCCCAGGGTCTATGGGACATAAGGGATCCCACCTATGTGCATGTAGTCCCGCAGAACCTACAACGTACGTCTCGGGCAGCCCGTTGACATGCGAACGAGAAAAGATCATAGCTGACTTACCCCCCCCATAGAAGACCCATGGTTAACGCGAATTTACGGCGCAAGAATCCTGACGGCAGTTGTGATTAATCCTAGGTAATACTTTCCCATGCAGATGGAACCTTCCTTTGACCTATTCATCTTACCATGGTTCCATCCACCCACCAAACAGAACACTACCACTTGGGTAGTCATTCAATTAGTCATATTATTATAAAAATAGGATCATGCATTCTTTTGAGAGTAGGTGATAAGACGAGGGTTTTTGCAATTTGTTTGCTATGAAGTACTGCAAAGGATATGAGCAAGTCATGAACTTGCCTGAGGTTGAAACAACAGTAATAATCCATGTCTTCGGGTTCAAGGTCTCGTAGAAAATCTCGACATCTAAAAGATAGCAAAGTAGTCCTGGTAAGGACTACAGAAAACAATGGCAAGATGATACATGCATAGTCATGAGATGCATCGTGAAATATCTTGAAAAATACCCCAGCTTACTAGTGTAAGCCATGTTTGATACGATATCTCAATCACATATGTTTTAGGTGAATTGTTTCATTACTTGAGGTGATGTGCTTATTACTTCTTTTAGAGTTACATGTGTTTCAGTTTTACTTGGCAAACAATTGTCATCATGTTTAAGTAGAAGTGTTATTGTTTGGTTGGGTAATAAGACGCTGACACATGGAAATCAACTGTTGAAAAGTTAACAATCACATTTTATCTTATATTCAAAAAGGGTAGAGCTTATGCAAAGTGTTTAGTTGAAAAATGAGGAACTAATACAACTAACTCTATCATCACATACTTGCTAATGACTATGTGATGATAGGTTTAGTTGGTGTGAAATCATGAGGGTTTTATTAATAAAAAAAATAATGATGTGGCAGTTATTTCTGATTATAATGAAACATTATAGAATTTTATTATACTTTTGGAAACAAGTTTATAAGTTGAATAAAATGTTTTATGTTTGACATATTTGAATTGGAAATGCTTTTCTCTTTAATTTGATATATCATTCAATGCTTTCTGAAAATATTTGAATAAATAATTAATTTATTAATTTTAAATGAATTAAATGACTAGGAAAATGTTGCACACATGAAAACTTGGTCAAATGACTATGAAAACATCATAGATGAGTTGTATATGTCATTTGGAGCATTTTGGTATATAACCTGTATTTTTATGATTTTATGAATTATTTCCTATTTTTTCTGAATTTTAAATGATTTAATTTAATTAAAGAAAATACTAATTTTTAAACTTTATCAAATATTTTTAAAAAGTTTATAATCATTTAGATTATATTTTTCTAAACAATTCCATATTTTATTTATATTTTTCTGACTATTAGATTAAAAGTTATTGAATTAATAGGTTTATTAATTTTCTGCCAATATTCAAATTGACAGGTGGGTCCCACCTGTCAGTTCAATTTCTAATTAAAAATAAAACAAAATAAAAATGTTCACGACATCATGCTGACGTCATGACCACGTCATCAATAGAGGGGATTTCTACTGTGATTCTGCAATTGGTCGATTGGCTGCGGTTTGGTTCGATTCTGGGTATGAGGATGTAGAGCGTCACTTGAGGAACTCAGGTGTGGTGGCTATTGGACCATATGGTCATTGGGTTGCCGGTGGCGAGCTTGAGTGCGGCAGAAGGCGGCGGTCGACGGAGCTACAACGAATTATTGTGGGAGAGGAGGAACAGGAGGGTGCACGAGAACCAGTAGCTCACCACGAGCTCGATGGCATCGTCGGGGAGGCGGGGCGATGCCGGAATCGACGACGGCGAGAGAAATTTGGCGGCGGCCGGACTCGGAGAAGAGATCCCGATTCTGCTGCTTCCGGCCATCCCAGCTCTCTGGCTTGCTCGAGGTGGAAGAGTACGACCCGGCGCATCTCCCCATGGCTTCGGTTGCTTCCGAGGCGACCGGAATTGACGGCGCACGACGGCGGCTGTGGGTGAGTAGGGTTAGGGTTTGGTCCGGGTTCTGGAATACAGAGAGAAAGAGAGTGCGAGGGAGAAGAGAGTGAGCAATAAGAGCACGGCCTCCTCTAGCTCCTATCCACACAGAAGAGCGGCAAGCACACACACAGGAGGTGGCAGCGGTGGCGATGCCACAACGGCGTTTCTCCTCTGACTTTTGGCAGAGGAAGAAGAAGAAAATATAACTGCGATTTTTGATACCCCCCTGTAATTTCTATAATTTGCAATCAAGTCCTTCTGTTATTAAAACTGAAAAGAAAAGCTTGCTTTCTGGGCTTTTTTTAACCTAAAAATCATTAAAAATCATATTTGAATTCCTTATCAAATTTCACATCTCACCATGTTTCGTTTTGGTGAACTAGAATAATATTTGTATTTTTTATTTAGGGTGCTAGATTAAGTGATTTTGTTGTTTTCTCCTCTCTTAATTTATTTAATAGCTTTAAAATTATGCTAAAGTATATTTAATAAAAGTACACACTCCAAACTTGTGGATACCAAGGTGGTGTATTATAATTGGACAATTTTAGGTATAATCCCTTATAGAAAATAGTTTGGTAACACTAGTGAGTAGTGTTTTTATCTGTTATGGAAAATTCACCAACTATGAAATATCACTCCAAGTCATACCAGATAATTTTTAATTGGTGAAGGGACTTGTTTTATTTTAGGTGGCTTTGTTATTTTCATAATTAAGGTTCTTATCAAGTCTGGTGGACATTTCTTTATATTGGGGTGCAATCCATATTTGTTATTTTATGCACTTAATCATGTGGAAAACAAGAGTGGCTTTGGAATCTTATTTACTTGTTTTCCACACAAGTTCCAATATGGATGTTATCCCATGTTGGTTTAAGAACATGTAATCATTTACATGGTTATCTACAGATGAATCTTTGTTGTTATCTATTAGTCTTGTGTATGAAAAGGATTTGGAAAACAAGGTATTAAGCTTCTTTTCATCTACCTCCACATATCAACACATGTGGATGCAATTGCTTGTTATTAATTCATTCTTGATAATTATTCCCTTTTAAGATATTACTATGAGTTTCTCATCTCTGATGAGTTTGACAGAGGTTAATGGTTCTCTAATATATCCTAATGATTCACTGGATAATTTCTTCTGATCCCTTACTGAAGCAGTGTTGCTTCATGTGGTCCTTTGTTGCTTTATGTTCTTCTCTCTAGTTGCTACTAGTATTCTGGTACTGCCTTTTTCATTTTGCAAGGAAGATCAACCCATGGATTCCATCTTCAACTATCTCACCCTTGTGGTGAAAACAACCAGTATTTCCAAGAAAAGATTTTACTTAGATGATTATAAAAATATGGGAGTTTGTTTTATGACATCAATTAGCCTTAAGAATATAAGAAGAATCTGTTGACAAGTTTGCAAGGCTTGTCCCAAAATTACTTTTCATATCCAAGAGGCTGAGATGTACTAGGTTATTCACCCTTCTGTTTGTTTGTGTATGACACTCAATAGTTTGAGTATACAAAAGTGATCTGTTAACAAGGTAGCTAGTCTTGTTATCAAACTACTTCTATATAACACTAACATTGGAGTATCACACTCTTTCAAGAGAGTTAATAAGATCATATCAAGATATAAGAGTTTCCAAGTGGTAGTTCCTCCTGTCTTATAGAATATTAGAGTAGCACTTCAAGCACACTCTAAATAATCTTCTTGGAGATCTTCATGTGGTAGTTCCTCCTGTCTTGTGGTTTCTTCTCTTATAGAATATCTTGGAGGAGATTGGGGAAACAAGATACATTGGTCTAGCCAAAATAACAAGATCTAGATTAAGATTTAATTCATGCTTTTATTATCCTTCCATACATTTCTTGTTTTGCTTCCCATAAGATAGATACTTATTTCATACATGATTGGTTTTATTTAGATTTCAATCAAATTCCTCTAATAGAGGTTATATCTTGTTGTTATTCATTACTTGTATCCAGGGATACTTGATTTGTTGATTATTGATGTGGTTGGAAATATAGAGTGTTTGTGGGATGATGACTTAAGATAGTAAGTTGATCAAGTGGTTCCTTGATGTGTTGAGACCTCATATGCTCACTTATATAAGATGAATAAGACAATGAGCATGTGAATGTTATTAAGGTTTAATGACTTATGTAATAGTTGTTAGTTGGTTACTCAGAGTGTCATGTTGTTATTTTATATTTATTCATTTGTATTCATGATACAGACATAGAGGTTTGGAAAGATCATATGTGATGATCAGGGTTTTAGCAATGGTTAAGAAGATTTATTTCTTCTTGTAGATACTACTTTTATAGTTGATGAGATATGTACATATTCGATAAATATGTTAATACAATTATCAAGTCATTTCCCACATGTGGGTTTTGAGTTAACACTAGTTTGTATCTGTTGTGTTTTATCAAACCTTTGTTATTTGATTGTGAATGTGCACTTAACAATTATGAGATAGTTTAATAAGGTGTGATGTGACTGGTTGATAACTTAGAGAGTTGTTGTTTTATAGGTGATGCCATCTCTGTTGATGAGATGGTTAAGTCGGGTATTACTCATTGGTGAAAGTATGATCATCAATTATGAGATTTGGATTCTCACCCCTCTTTGAGTTCTAGATACCTAGTGAATTATCCCAAGTCACTTATGGACTTGAGATTAGACTTGTTAAGAGTTAGTATTGGTCACAACCAATTATGGTTTGTGTAATCAGATGATTTGGTTTGTAGAGATACTATGTTATAAAGATCACTCCAAATGTACTCTTGACTAGATGAACTAGACCTATTTCATCATGTCAAGTGAAACATTGGTCACTTTGGTTTGTTTAAACTTTCGTGCCAAAATTTCCCGTACTTTTAGATGCATGCTTTGCAAATGCACATATTATATTTAGATCCTTATAGCTTCCCAAACACTGGGATGTTACACCAACACCACCACTTGCCTGACCATTAAAGGCGAAAGACTCCTGCCCGACTGGATAGCCGCCATGGCTAGAGCCTTGTCCCGTCGCGGTACCACTCGGGCCTCCTTCCTCAAAATTGCTACCAAAGACCGACGGGGCGCCACCACCCCTTCCACCATCTCCATTCGCCGCCCAACAACCTCCTACACTCTGAACACCTCCTTTGTTCGCCATGCCAACAGAAGGACGAACACAGACGAGCCGCTCGAAGCAAGCCGCCCTCTTCTAGGTCAACCCTAGGAAGCTACGGATCCTAGAAACACTCTGATTAGGGTTGTTCCAACGAATGACACGGGCCCCTAGGCCCAACTTACTTGCAGTATGGACATCAAACGCTTGACATGTCAAAGGTGGTCCCAATGGCTTGCAATTATTGCGATTTCAAAAATTAAGCGATTTTGAATCCGACCGAAATCGCGACACCGAAGTCCACGTATCATGCATGTCCTTGAATCCTGATCCACCAATGTTAGAGCTAAAAGATCGAGAGAGGTTCGAATCCGAACGTACCTGGGCTGTTGATGGAGATGTCGTAGGAGAACGACGTCAAAACGATTTGCGGTGGCCACCCGGCGATCATGGTCTCACACCTCTCTTCCTCTGCACCAACGTCCAAGACCCCTCTGCTAGATCATCCTCCAAAATGAACATAGATAGTGGAATCTCCGGTAGCCGCAACCAGGCACAATTCCACTGCCAAGCCTCGCCAGCGACGATGAGGATGACGACAGGCTCTCTACCATGAGACAGGTCGCCGCCCGTCGCTACGTTTGCACCTGAGCCCATGTCTTCACCGCCCTACAAGAGAGCAAGGACGGCACGTCCCATCCCAAAGACGACGGCAACGTTGCACAGTAGGATGATAGGGGATGATATGGGGTGGCCCGATCTTCTCGTTGAGCTTCTCTCTCTTTTTGTGCATTTTCTGGATTTTGTGATAACTAGTGCTACACTGAGACCTCTCACTTGGATGACCCCCGTTGCCAATGCAACAACAATCAATCCCTTTGGATATTCTCAACTACACACTCTTGCACACGTAATCAAAGATCACGAGTGGTCCTGTATCCCCTATTCCCAGATGGAATAATACGATATCACGCAACTTTGCAATGGTAACACCACCAACAAGGTGGGCATAACTTTTAGATGAACATGGTTCAATCTAGAAAATCTAGGGTTTATCTTAAACTTGGTCTCACCTCCAACTCGCAGGAAGGAGGGGTATAAGAGAGGGAGGGGTGCGGCCACAAGGTGCCTTGCGCAAGCAAACCTCCCCCCTTGACTAGGACTCCTAATTGGACTCACATATGGATACAAACCGACCCACTCTAGGGGATTCGGCCCAATAAGGCATACAAGCCATGCCTAATATAATTAGGACTTGATCATGGCGCATTTAACCCTATGGAGGCACCATCCCCTTGTTTTGAACCTTGCAACAATTTTTTTCACCATGGCTTGATTGTTTTCACCTCTTGTAAGCTTGTTTTCCATCAGCCACATATTGTTTTCCAGCTCCTCTTGAGATCATCCTCCATCCATGTTTGTGTTAACAATAACCCTGCTAATAAATAATAACATAGCTTAGGTAGTATAACATTCTTATAATCACAAACAATAATTAACATTAGGAAATAATTCACCTTAAAATAATCATCAGTGAGACTTAATATTTATTTCCAACTCAAGCATGAATAATCCTCATGGAACTCTATTATGTCCCTATCATCCTCCCTATCTTCAAGACAAGACGTCCTCGGCTTGTTGTATGCTGAAAGTGGAATAACCAAAAAGAACAACATGTATGCACAATACATTTATCTATAATGAGGTGCATTAGTTGTTATCATATCATAAAATTGTGCCCAAGACATGTGACCACGAATTTTTCTTGTAAACATCACATAATTATCATAGCACTCCATAAAATAGCAATCACAATTACAAATATAAGTGAAGCTCAATAAATCATGATCAAAAGGAGAATCATATGTGTATATTTTTTTATTGTTTAGTATCAATTCAAGTGTTCTCACAGAAGATCTATGATCAATTTTTTTTTATTAATACACTCAAAAGTGTGAACATGCTTATTATTTTCATCATGAAAATTGCAACTCAATTTGCAAATATAAGTGAAGAACAATTTATTAGCACATGTATGTGACAAGTGTTGTGGCAAACCAAACATATGTGTAAAATCATGCTCATATGTAGAAAATTGTAGCCTATCTACCCAAGGTAAAACAATGTTCAATCCGGCCACTTTATCACAAGTTATGCATATGTGATCCACCATAAAAATTTCACTCATGTTATAGTCACCAATCAAATTAAAAGTGAAAGAAGAAACATAATTGCTAGAATTGACATATGAAATTTCAGCAACCTTTTTCATAGCACTTTGCACATTAATTGATTCATTTATCATGATGTAATCCACAATATCATTAGGTGGTATTTTAGCAAGTACTTCTTTATGTGAAATCAACACCACATGATTAAATTTCGTAATTAGCACATTATCACATGTAGGTGGACTATCTATGCTTGTTAACTCACACGAATCAACTAGCAATTTAGTGGGTTCACATAATTCAATACTTGAGAGGGGTAAGACGAAATCAGCACCTTTATCAATAGCAACCTCCTCAGAATTATTAGCTACCAATTCAACTATCTCAAGTGGTGATGCAGGTTCTACTTGTGGTGGCTCCCTTTCTTCAAAAGTAACCTGCAAATCACAAGAAACAACACTAGGAACAATGACATGCTCCTCTAATGGTGGTGGTGATGATGTTACTATGGGCTCCCTTTCTTCAAAAGTCTGCACATGAGAAGAAACAACACTAGGAATAGATATTATTTCATTAGTAGTCGTAATGCTTGGCTTTTGGATTGGTGGAAAAATTCTTCTTGTTGGAGCCATAGGAAACTCTTCAGCCTTCATCTTTTCTACTTTCCTTGCTATCTGCAATAATTCATCCAAAGTACTATATTCAACACGCCTCACTTGGAGTCTAATTGAAAATCGTAACCCGGAATAAAATCTTTGCATTGTACTTTGTTGATCCTCTACAACCCGAGCTAATTGTATCAATGACATCATCTCCATGTAATATTCATCCACAGATTTTTCCTTTTGTCTTAAGTATCTCAATTTTTTATAATTCTCCTCATCAACTAAAACATCCTTAGATAGTAAGCTTTGCATGTGGTTAATCATTGTTGACATTTTGGAGACTTGTGCTTGCATATCTTCAAGAATTTCTTTAGTTCCCTTGCTAACCTGCACATACTCAACAACACTAGAAACACCCATTATGTTAGTGAAAACAAAAATCAATGGGATGTGGTGTTCTCTCACAACTCACTTAAAACCTAGCACAGATGGCTTCACTTATTGTTCCAAAGTGAAAAGGATCAAGTTACCACAAGTTCCAATGAAAAGTGTACCAAGTGTGAGAAGAGAATATCCAGGATATGATAGTATCACAAAGACAAACAGGGTATATGGTGGAGCTCGGCTTGGGATTCCTAACAACACCAAAAACAAGTCCTATTTGCTGCTTGTGATGATAAAATAATACCTAGGGAAACACACACCAAGTATGGAGACAAATGTGGCAATGCAAATATGTGTAGGAAATTGTGCAATGCACTGGAAAGACACTAGCCAATCTCAAATAATATTCAGGCAAAAGATTGCTCAATGGTGTGTCAATATAGCAATGATGAAAACAGCTCCACAAATATATCAATGTATCTCCAGGCCTTTTTGCTTTTCTCAATTCTGTTTTTCTCTTTTCCTCTTTTTTTTATACTTTTTACTGGCCAACTAACAACACAAGGAGCAATACTATCAAGTTATAACACTGCAATGAACAATGTGACACAAATATATGATAAAGAGCAGCCTGAAAACGAGCAAAACATGGCTATTCTTATTGGGCAAGGTACCTATTTATTGCTGTAGAAAGGCACTGGCTAAGGCTCACAAAGTTCATACTTGAAACCCTAAAGAAATTGGAAAATAAAAAATAAAACCGAAACTATCTATACTAATGGAATTGTCCACGGTAGGAACTTTGTACCACAGCAGCGAATCTGCTTGTTTTGGTGTCGCGGCAGAGCGTGCGTGTACTGCTGGTAACGATGTGGTGTGCTGCGGTGGGCACGCGGTGAGGGATTTAGTGGGCGCAGTGGATAGTTGCGTGTGGAGGGTACGGCAGCGACGGCAGGAAATCTGGCGATTCTGTGTCGCAGTAGGAGCCGGACTGCGGGTGGTGGTGGGATGCGCGCGGTAAGCAATTTTGCTTACCGAGAGGCGGTTTGGTAAGCACGCAGGGGTAATGGATTGGTAAGGGAAAACACAGCAGCGTGGCAATATACGGATCCGAGTACAACTAGGGCAGGTGTGCGGCAGAAATTTGATGGAAAATATGCCACGGCAGGAACCAAACCCAACGCGAATTAGATGGAAACACTACTCGGATTGGAACTTTGAGGTGGATTTCGGTGGACTCAAAAGGAAAAAACACGATGAGCTCAAGAACCCTAAACCTAGACCGAACTAAAACAAGACACAAAAGGAGAAAAAGAAACACAAAATCAAACACAAGACAACAACTAGACACTTGACAATGGTGATCTAAGGCTATGGCAACAACTAGACCTAAAATTTTTGTGTGGCTTTTTCTGTATAGGAAATAAAAACAACTAGACTAGGAATAAATTTGCTCACCGAGGCAACCTGGAAATCTGATACCATATGATATGGGGTGGCCCGATCTTCTTGTTGAGCTTCTCTCTCTTTTTGGGGATTTTTTCTGAATTTTGTGATATCTAGTGCTACACTGAGACCTCTCACTTGGATGACCCCCGTTGCCAATGCAACAACAATCAATCCCTTTGGATATTCTAAACTACAGACTCTTGCACACGTAATCAAAGATCACGAGCGGTCCTGTATCCCCCTATTCCCAGATGGAATAACAAGATATCACGCAACATTGTAGTGGTAACACCACCAACAAGGTGGGGATAACTTTCAGATGAACATGGTTCAATCTAGAAAATCTAGGGTTTATCTTAAACTTGGTCTCACCTCCAACTCGCTAGAAGGAGGGGTATAAGAGACGGAGGGGTGCGGCCACAAGGTGCCTTGCGCAAGCAAACCTTCCCCCCCCCCCTTGACTAGGACTCCTAATTGGACTCACATATGGATACAAACCGACCCACTCTAGGGGATTCAGCCCAATATGGCATACAAGCCATGCCTAATATAATTAGGACTTGATCATGGCGCATTTAACCCTATGGAGGCACCATCCCCTTGTTTTCAACCTTGCAACAATTGTTTTAACCATGGCTTGATTGTTTTCACCTCTTGTAAGCTTGTTTTCCATCGGCCACATATTGTTTTCCAGCTCCTCTTGAGATCATCCTCCATCCATGTTTGTGTTAACAATAATCCTGCTAATAAATAATAACATAGCTTAGGTAGTATAACATTCTTATAATCACAAACAATAATTAATAATAGGAAAGAATTCACCTTAAAATAATCATCAGTGAGACTTAATATTTCTTTCCAACTCAAGCATGAATAATCCTCATGGACCTCTATTATGTCCCTATCAGGGGAGCAGGAGCCTCATCAGCCGCTTCCGATTCGTCGTTAGAAGACGCCGGCGACGAGATCGCCCAAAAGCAGTTCAGTAGTCCTGAAACTAGGTCCCCATGTGATGAGGACATCCCTAGCCTTTCACCTATTGTTGAACATGAAGATCCACCAATTAAAGCTAATGAAGTGAGGATTGGTCCTATGACAAGATCAAGAACCAAGCTATTACAACAACAGGTGAATTCACTCCTACTTGAATATAATGTTTATAATTGTGAGAGCTTTATACTACCTAAATCATTACATTTGTGTATTCTTAGGTTTGTTGATAACACAAACATGAATGGAGATCAAGGAGGGGAGCTACACAAGAATGAGCATGGACTTCAAGAGGAGATGGAAAACAAGTGCTAGCATGGTGAAAACAACAAATAACAATTGTTATCATGATAAGGGGATGGTGCCTCCACAAGATCAAATGCACTAAGTGTGGAAAACAATGCCATATTGTTATTCCACACTCATGGATGGACAAGGCAAGAGGAGGGCGCCCACAAGGAAGCATCAATGCGCCATAGATGTCCTAATAGAAGTAGAATTGGTTTGTATACCAATATTGGCCGCACCCCTTGTGTGTGGGGTCGGTTTGTATCCAATTGTGTTAGGTATAGGAGTCCTAGTCCTATTAGAAGTGGTGCTTGCGCAAGGGGACTCCTTGTGGCCGCACCCTCTCTCTTATATACCCCCTGGGCGCATAGGAGAGGTTAGACTACGTTAAATCCAAAAACCCTAGACCTCTAGATTGAAACAGCTTGTAAGCCTTTCATCTGGAAGTTCATCTGCAAACCTTACGTGATACCTGCTGTTCCACTGGGAATAAGACGGTACAGTACCACTTGTAGTCGGTGGATTACTTGTGCAAGAGTGTGGAGTTGAGAATATCCATTGGGTTGCTATCTTTTGCATTGGCATCAGGGATCAGCCGGAGAGTTCTTAGTGGCGCACTAGTTATCATACAGAAGTTATCTGTGAGTTCACTGAGAAGATTGGGCCACCCCTTATCATCTTGGTATCAGATTTACAGGTTGCCTCGGTGAGCTATCATAATTTTACCTTTTACTTTGAGTGTTTTTATTACCTATCCAGAAAAAGCCCCACAAAAATAGTTCTAGTTCTTGCCTTAGCCTAGATAATCATCTTAGTTTTCAATTCCTAGTGATGTCTTTGTGTTAGATTTGTGTTGCTTTTTATCTTTTTTAGTTTTCTTGTTTCGGCTAGGTTTAGGGTTTCCTTTCATCTAGTCGAAATTCTATCCAAAAATACCAAAAAGATCCGCAGCTATCCACCATATACACTCACCAATCCGTTTCCATCTATTCCCTGCCGTGGCACCAAAAACCTTCCATAACGCTGCCGCAAACCCACCTCTAGTTGGTTTCGGTTTCCATATATAGCATACCACCCCACCGCTTCCACTTGTTCCTTGTTTCCATCGGATTCGCACCACCGCTGCCACGTCCTAGTCGTGATCGGATTCGTACCGAATCACGCTTACAAAACCCCCCCGAACCCCCGCAGCACACCACATCATACGCACGCTTGCGCTCTGCCGCGGTAGCAAAAATCACCAAAACGCTGCCGCGCGCTTCCACCTCACATAACTGTCCACGTAACAAACGCGCGCGCCAACTTTTCCCGTATCAGCCTTACCAAACGCTGTAACGCAGTAGTGCGCGCTGCCGCGGTACGAAAACGAGCAGTTTTTCTGCCGTGAGCTGCTGAAATTTATTTCTCTGCCGCGGTACGAGTTTCGTTCGTTTCTCTGCCGTAACGTTCTGCCTCGGCACCAAATCGTGTTGTTTTGCTGCCGTGTGTGCTGCTGCTGCCGTGAGCTGCTAATTCTCTGCCGTGGCACAGTTTTGAGCTGTTTTTGCTGCCGTGAGCTCTGCCGTGGTACAAAAACAAGCTGTTTCTCTGCCGTGAGCCTGTTTTGCTGCCGTGAGTGTGTTTGAGCTCCAATTTCACCTAGATTTTTTCTGTTTTTCCTTGTTTTTCCTTGTTTTCTCACTAGGACCTTCATATCCATACCTTGTGAACCTTAGCCACAGCCTTTCTACAGCATATTGATAGGAACTTTCCCACAAGTATAGCTATTTTGTGCTCTGACAGGCTGCTTATTTTCATCACCACCATTCTGTTCACTTGTGTTTGGTTATTTGTTGCTCCTAGCTTAGTGTAAGGCCATTGGAAAAATACAAAAAAAAATAGAAAAAGCAAAAAGTATAAAAAAAAAGAGAGAAAAGAGAAAAAAAAGAGCAAAGTGCAAAAGGCCATATCATTACTATTGTTTACTAGTTGAGCTTGCCATTGTGACACTTGGTTTTTCATTGAGCAATCTTGTGTCTGTCAATTAAGAGCCTAGCTAGTGACTTTCTAGTGCATTGCAAATTTCAGCCACATATTGCTTTGCCACATTTGTCTCCATTGTGTGACTTTCCTTGGGTATTTTATATCTTCACTAAGACAGCAAATAGGATTCTTACTTTGGTGATTGTTAGGTATCCATACCAAGCCCCACTAAATAACCTTGTTTGCCATTGTGAGAGTTAAAAACCTGGGTATTCTTTTCTTCACACCAAAGCACTTTAATTGCCTCTACTTGTGGTAAGTATCTCTATTCACTTTGGAGTGGTAAGATATCCTATTGTTTTGCTAGATTCTTGAGTGAGTTGAGAGAGGCACCACAACCTATACTTGCTTTATTTTCACTAACCTTCTAATGGATCTTTCTAGTAGTGATCTTGTGCAGCAAAAGAAGGATCAATCCGAGGGAGTGAATTGGAGGGAGTATGAGGCATTAAGGGATGTGTTGACAAAGAAGTTGGATGACAATGAGGAACACTACAAGAAATATGTGAATGAAGCTGTTGATCCTGTTTATGAGATAGTTGATGGCATGAAGAAGAATGTGGAGAGAACCAATAAAGTGGCCGAGACCAATAGTGCTCAATTGAGAACAATGCAAGATTCTATTGATACCATCAACAATACCATGACTGATCTTCAAAGATTGATTCAAGCTCGGTTGCCACCTATTGATGATGACAATGCTAGTGTCCATAGTGATGCAAATAATGAGGGGGAACCTAATTTTGGCCGTGAAGCTAGAGGAGAAAGAGGAAGAGGAGGTTTTCAAGGCCGAGCTAGGCGTGTGCCTTTGCCCAATGCTAATGAAGATATATTGGGTAAACCCAAATTTTCTATTCCATCTTTCAGCTTTGATACTATGGATGTGGAAGAATTCTTGCTATGGGAGTTGAAAATTGAGAAGCTTTGGAGATTGCATGATTACAATGAGGATAGAAAGATCAAGTTGGCATCTTATGAGTTTGATGGATATGCTCTTAGATGGTGGGATAATTTAGTGAGAAAGAGGCATAATGATGGTGAATTACCCATTGCTACTTGGAACACCATGAAGAGGCTAATGAGGGAAAGATTTGTACCTCCCAATTATATAAGGCAACAATTTGACAAGTTACAACAATTGAAGCAAGGTCTCAAGACAGTTGATGCTTATTATCAAGAGATGGAATTGATTATGCAAAGAGGTCGTGTGGTAGAGCAAGAGGAGCAAACAATGCAAAGATTTCTTTCAGGATTACATTATAAAATCAAGGGCATTGTGAGGCATTATCAATATGCTAATATGCATGATTTACTCCATCATGCTAGAGAGGCCGAATCACATATATTGGAGGAAGCACAAAATTTGGCTAGAACAAAGAGTAGATTTCCTTTGAGATCATCTATTACTCATAGTACTCCAACACCAACACCTCCATCATCAAATTTTCGAGGTGCTCCATCATCCAAATCCGAGCCTAGTGTGGCTAATACAAGGAAAACATCACAACCAACAGCAAGTGCCTCGGGTTCTAGTGCTCCTACTACAAGGAATAGAGATATTACATGCCACACATGTGGAGGAAAAGGGCACTTCAAGAAGGATTGTCCAAATTCTAAAGTGATGATTATCAATGAGAACAATGAATATGAGATAGGTGATGATGTTGATCCCAATGATCTTGATGATGATGATGGATATTTGAGTGATTCTCCTTTGGATGCTTATGCTACTACTATGCCTTCTATTATTTGCACCCAAAATTCATTGAGTGTGGTGCCTAGTCCTGAAAATCAAAGGTGCAATTTATTCCAAACAAAGGCTGTTATTGGTCCCAACATGGCTTGCAAAGTGATCATTGATGGAGGGAGTTGCAGAAATTTGGCTAGCAAAGATCTATGTGCAAAACTCAATTTGAAATATATGCCACATCCTTCTCCTTATCACATCCAATGGTTGAGTAGCACGGGTCAAATGAAGGTGTCTCATATGGTGAGAGTGGAGTTCCAAATTGGACCTTATAAGGATATCATTGAATTTGATGTGGTGCCCATGACAGTTTGCCACTTATTATTGGGAAGACCTTGGCAATTTGATAGAAGTGTGAAGCATGAAGGGAGAGCCAATACTTATGAGCTATATCATCATGGGAGAACCATTATTTTGAGGCCTATGACTCCACAACAAATAATACAAGAGTCCCAATCCAAAGTTGCTATGAAAGTGGAAAAAGAGAGTGAGAGGGATGAGGGAACACCAAAAATACAAGCCATGGGGAGTGATAGCAAAACCAATTCGAGTGGTAAAAAGAGAGAGAACCTATTATGCATGTTAGCCACTAAAGAGGATTTGAGGGAATTTAAGGATGATCCTTCACTAGTCCCTATTGTGCTTATTCACAAGGGAGAGATTTTGGTTTCTAATGACATGACCCCTATTCCTCTTGGTGTTTCTAATGTTTTGCAGGACTTTGAGGATGTTTTTCCACAAGATGTGCCCTCGGGATTGCCACCTTTGAGAGGTATTGAACATCAAATTGATTTAATCCCCGGAGCATCTCTCCCAAACCGAGCTCCTTATAGAACCAATCCACAAGAAATAAAGGAGATACAAAGGCAAGTACAAGAACTCCTAGATAAAGGTTATATTCGAGTTAGTCTTTCCCCTTGTGCCGTTCCCGTTATTTTGGTTCCTAAGAAATATGGTACTTGGCGCATGTGTGTAGATTGTAGAGCAATTAATAACATCACTATTCGTTATCGTCATCCTATACCACGTTTAGATGACATGTTAGATGAATTAAGTGGTGCTACTCTTTTCTCTAAAATTGATTTGCGTAGTGGATACCATCAAATAAGAATGAAAGAGGGAGATGAATGGAAAACTTCTTTTAAGACAAAATTTGGTTTATATGAGTGGTTAGTAATGCCCTTTGGTTTAACTAATGCACCTAGTACTTTCATGAGATTAATGAACCATATTTTGAGAGACTTTATTGGTAGATTTGTGGTAGTTTATTTTGATGATATTCTCATATATAGCCACAATGAACATGACCACATGGATCATATTAGACAAGTTTTGCAAGTGCTAAGAACTAATAAATTGTATGGTAATCTTGAGAAGTGCACTTTTTGCAAAGATAAGGTTATATTTCTTGGTTATGTTGTTTCTAAGCATGGAATTGAAGTTGATCAATCTAAAATTGAAGCTATTCGAAATTGGCCAATTCCAACTAATGTGAGTCAAGTTAGAAGTTTTAATGGGCTTGCTAGTTTCTATAGAAGATTTGTGCCTAATTTTAGTACAATTGCTGCCCCTTTAAATGATCTAACTAAGAAAGGTGTCAATTTCGAGTGGGGTGTTTCACAAGACATTGCTTTTGATACTTTAAAAGAGAAGTTGATTTCGGCCCCATTGCTTATGCTTCCAAATTTTGATAAACAATTTGAGATTGAATGTGATGCTAGTGGCATAGGTATTGGAGGTGTGCTCATGCAAGAAAAGAAACCTATTGCCTATTTTTCTGAAAAATTGAATGGTGCACAATTGAATTATTCTGTTTATGATAAGGAATTATATGCACTTGTGAGAGTTTTAGAAGTATGGAAACATTATTTGTGGCCTAAAGAATTTATTATACATAGTGATCATGAAGCTTTGAAATTTTTAAAGTGCAAAAATAATTTGAATAAAAGGCATGCTAAGTGGGTTGAGTTTATTGAATCTTTTCCATACATCATAAAACATAAAAAAGGATTGGATAATGTAGTTGCTGATGCTTTGTCAAGGAAAAATATGTTACTCTCTAATTTAGAAATCAAGGTTTCGGGTTTGGAGGGTATTAGAGATTTATATGATGAAGACAATGAATTTTCCATGCCATTTAATAAATGTGTTAATACTAAAGCATGGGACAAATTTCATATACATGATGGGTACTTGTTTAGAGCTAACAAATTGTGTATTCCCGAGTGTTCTTTGCGTTTATTTTTGATCCAGGAATCTCATAGTGGAGGATTGATGGGACACTTTGGAAGAGAGAAAACATTATTGATGTTGGCAGAAAATTTCTATTGGGCACATATGAGAAGAGATGTGTATAGATTGGTGCAAAGATGCATTACTTGCAACAAATCCAAATCAAAATTGAAGCCCCATGGATTATATACACCATTGCCATCACCAAGTGCACCATGGGAGGATATTAGTATGGATTTTGTGTTGGGATTACCAAGAACTAAAAGAGGACATGACTCTATCTTTGTGGTTGTGGATAGATTTTCAAAGATGGCTCATTTTATTCCATGCCACAAGAGTGATGATGCTTCTCACATTGCCAATTTGTTCTTTAGAGAGATTGTGAGATTGCATGGAGTTCCAAGGACTATAGTTTCAGATAGAGATGTCAAGTTCATGAGTTACTTTTGGAAGACACTTTGGGGTAAGCTTGGCACTAAGCTATTATTTTATACCACTTGCCACCCCCAAACTGATGGACAAACTGAGGTGGTTAATAGAACATTGTCCACATTGCTAAGAGGTATGATCAAGAAGAATTTGAAGGAATGGGAGGAGTGTTTGCCCCATGTGGAATTTGCTTACAATAGAGCTGTGCATTCAACTACTCAATTATGTCCTTTTGAGGTGGTGTATGGCTTCAAGCCTATTACTCCTCTTGATTTATTACCACTTCCATTACATGAGAGAGTTAATATGGAGGCATCAAAGAGGGCTGATTTTGTGAAGAAGATTCATGAGAAAACAAAAGAAGCAATTGAGAAGAAAGGAAAACATGTGGCTGAAAGAATAAACAAGAAGAGGAAGGAGCTTATATTTCGGCCAGGAGATATGGTTTGGGTACACTTCAGAAAAGATAGATTTCCAACATTGAGAAAGTCCAAGTTGATGCCTAGAGGAGCTGGTCCTTACAAAGTTATTTCAAGGATCAATGATAATGCATACAAGATTGACCTCCCAATTGATGAGTTTGGTGTTAGTAATTCTTTTAATGTGGCTGATTTGACACCTTACCATGGAGATGATTTAGCATCGAGGTCGATGCCTTTTCAAGAGGGGGAGGATGATGAGGACATCCCTAGCCTTTCACCTATTGTTGAACATGAAGATCCACCAATTAAAGCTAATGAAGTGAGGATTGGTCCTATGACAAGATCAAGAACCAAGCTATTACAACAACAGGTGAATTCACTCCTACTTGAATATAATGTTTATAATTGTGAGAGCTTTATACTACCTAAATCATTACATTTGTGTATTCTTAGGTTTGTTGATAACACAAACATGAATGGAGATCAAGGAGGGGAGCTACACAAGAATGAGCATGGACTTCAAGAGGAGATGGAAAACAAGTGCTAGCATGGTGAAAACAACAAATAACAATTGTTATCATGATAAGGGGATGGTGCCTCCACAAGATCAAATGCACTAAGTGTGGAAAACAATGCCATATTTTTATTCCACACTCATGGATGGACAAGGCAAGAGGAGGGCGCCCACAAGGAAGCATCAATGCGCCATAGATGTCCTAATAGAAGTAGAATTGGTTTGTATACCAATATTGGCCGCACCCCTTGTGTGTGGGGTCGGTTTGTATCCAATTGTGTTAGGTATAGGAGTCCTAGTCCTATTAGAAGTGGTGCTTGCGCAAGGGGACTCCTTGTGGCCGCACCCCCTCTCTTATATACCCCCTGGGCGCATAGGAGAGGTTAGACTACGTTAAATCCAAAAACCCTAGACCTCTAGATTGAAACAGCTTGTAAGCCTTTCATCTGGAAGTTCATCTGCAAACCTTACGTGATACCTGCTGTTCCACTGGGAATAAGACGGTACAGTACCACTTGTAGTCGGTGGATTACTTGTGCAAGAGTGTGGAGTTGAGAATATCCATTGGGTTGCTATCTTTTGCATTGGCATCAGGGATCAGCCGGAGAGTTCTTAGTGGCGCACTAGTTATCATACAGAAGTTATATGTGAGTTCACTGAGAAGATTGGGCCACCCCTTATCACCATGGGTTGCACTCACACCTCATAACAACAGTTTAACCATCAACGGTGGTTGATTTGGGCTCCGAAATTGGCCGACTTGACAAATTTTGGACCAAAAATTTTGGTCTCCCGGTTGGGATATAGCCGGTCTAAGGGACTAAATCGGGGCTATATCCATTTAGCCGTGCTCTTAGCGGCTATTATCCATTCAGGCTATGAAGCCTCTAGCTATTTTTCCGAGTCTCTCGGAAAGGTATAGCCGTCTATTTAAAACTTTGCGTAGACCTTACATTATGTTTCATATTTGAGACTTCTTTTGGGGTTCATCAATAGTTCTGCTTCACAATTCACCGATGAGACTATCAGTATACTACAAACAAAAAGTTAGCATTAAACAAATCCTCTAGGGCTGCTAAACATCTGATGGTAGCTCCTATGCAGTTCAAATTCATTTTTAGTTCTGGTAACATGGGTGTAAATCTGACCAGATGTGTCAGCAGTCCTGTCATTTCCATGTCGATCGTCCATAGTTTAATGTATGGCGCCTGGTTGTAGGAAGAAGTAATGTCCAAGTGGTATATGTTGACAGATGAGATTTGCATTTGCTAACTTAATCAGCCTCCATGACTCAGCGAATATAATGTTGCAACTAATAAACGCACGCAACCTGAGAACAAACTTACGCTCAGCAACCTCTTCATCGATGACATGGCCGACAACATGGACAACAACAGCGGTTGTGCCGCTGTCGCTGCATCGTACGTATCTCTATTCCATATGTATAAGATATTACTGGAATTCATATATCTAGTTCTTGCTATAGATTGGATCGTTCTGTCTACTGTACTAGATCTAGATATTTGCATGATTACTGTATTTGCTATTGTCGCAGTTCATCTGATGCTATTTCGAATTAAATCATGTTCTAAATTGCTAATATATTCAACATTGGGCACGGCGCGGCGGTGTCGCCCACTGTGCTCGTGCGTGGTGCCGTGCAGATTTCCCCTATGTACCGCGGGAAACGGACATACAACTCTCACTACGAGGTGGGAACACAAAACACAAAGAGCCACGAGCAACAGCATGTCGGGAGGCAGAGTCCGACATGCGGGCCAGGAGCGAGGACGCTCTAGAGGCCAGAAATTACCCATTGATTAGAAATTGGAAGGGATGATGTGGCTGCGTCGCTGAACGCAGGCCATACTTACCCCACCAAAATGTTGCATGCTTTCTTCTCTTTCTTCCCTTCAAGTTTTGGTGCCTTGTGGACTTCAGGAGTTTAAATGCTGGCGTATTTTTGTTGCGTCCATCTCCTGAACATCCAAGAACCTCACAAAAGCGTCACAGCTGACAACATCAACGTCGCCACTGTCCTAGTAAGCTTGTCCGGTTCTGAATTTTTCCCGAGGCAAATTTGCGCCACGATTTGGGTGATATCTCTTTTTCCTCTCAATGCAGCTGTAAGCTTGTTATTGTCGTAAATATTTGAGAATGACCTCCTTTGTATTGACATTGTACCTAGAAGCACTTCAAATTCACGACAATAACAGTACTAGTTGTCTATTCCAAAAAAGAAGATACATTGCTCATCTTGCATGCATACATTTTCGTGGGTGCTGAACGGGCAATTTGGAATCTAGTGCAGAAAACCAGGATAATCTTCAAAAAAAATTATCAAACAAATAGAAACAAGAACATACTCAGTCTGTCTGATCCATACTAATTGTCGCTGAATGAGATGTATCTAACCAATGGCGGAGCTTCAAAGGAAACCTTGGACGTGCCTAATTAAATCATAGCATACAGAATCACACTTCTAAACAATATAATTCAATAGAAAACTAGGCATTAGTCAATATTCAATATCTTTGGTTCAACATATCATACATGTACATAAATGAAAAAAAAAAGTGAAAGTGCAAATGCACTGAAATCATCTTGTTTTGATGTTTGTTAACAACACACGTATCATCTTAAGTGTGTTGTTGTTTTTCATGGTCCAATGATAACATTTGATTTGGTGGTAATGAGTATCAAAAAGGACAAAGATCTAATTTGGTGGTAATGATAACATTTGATTCCAGGCCGAAGTCTCCGGTCTCCCACACCGGAGTCTCCGGTATGAAGCCTTCCCATGTTTTGATCCCGTGCTGTGAATCTGGTGTCGCCCGCTGGACTCACTCCGGAGACTTACCAGAGATTGGCGGAGTCTCCGGTGTGAGTGTAAATTCCGAGAAGTGTTGGTGTTGCACAAGTATTGTCGCCCGCTGGACTCAGTCCGGAGATTTACCGGAGACGGTCCAGAGTCTCCGGACATTCTGGCACCTGTGCTTCATGTTCAACCATAGAAAAGGTTTGATCATTGGAGAGAAGGCCAAGAAAATGTTACACCGGAGACTTACCGGATTCTGTCTGTAGTCTTCGGACTGGCTGCTTCCAAGAAGGAACTGAAGCTGGTTGGTGTGGTGTTTCCCGCTGGAGCCACACCGGAGATTTATCGGATTCTGTCCGGAGTCTCCGGTATGAAGGCTTAGCGATTTTCTCAGACCAGAGTCTCCGGACTTACACTGGAGTCTTTGGTGTGACTTTGGCAGAAAAAGTCTCCAACGGCTCTAAAAGTTATGAGGGGTATAAATACCCCTCTCCTCCACCTACCTCCACTTAGCTCGTCCAGAATAGATCTCGCCATTGCTAGAGCTCACCCACCTTGCTAGATATCCCAATCCCTCCACCCAAAAGTGTTGATCTTCGGAGCATTGAAGGAGAAGGCCCCGATCTACATCTTCACCAACCGGATTTCATTTCCCCCTTATTTGCTTGAGGGGAACTAATCTAGGGTTTCCTCTTGTGGAAAACCTGGACATCTTGTCTCTCTTAGTGATTCTTGTGATTTTTGGGAGCCCCAATTTGGTTGTGGGTGTGTGCCCCAAACTTTTTTTTAAAGGACTCGATTCCCGCCTCAAAGGGGATCAATAGTGGAAGGTGGACTAGGCCTTTGTGGCGGGGTTCATCGGAGAATAGGCTGAGGCCTTTGTGGCGTTGAGTAGGCATTTGTGGCGAAGCTCACACCCCTCCAACGAGACGTACTCCCTTAACAAGGAGGAACTCGGGAATACATCGTGTCTCCGCGTGCTTCCTATCGGTTATCGTTTACTTGTGTTTGTATTGCATTTATTGTTATACTTGTCATATAGGTAAATTCACCTTAGGTGCATTATCTAGAGAATTTACCTTTGTGTCAAGCCTAATCTTGAAGAAAAATTAAAATTGGTCGTAGCACCTATTCACCCCCCCTCTAGGTGCCCTTACTATCCGTTCAATTGGTATCAGAGCCTCGTCTCTTTTATCTGGCTTAACCGCCTAAGAGTTTAGTATGTCCGATGATCCGGATGTCAGTGTTTCCGTGGCGCAAGTCATTATAGATGATCTCAAGGAGTTGAAAAATTCCTTGACCTCATCTATGGAGGAAAAAATTGATGAGTTGCGAACACTCGTGTCGCAACTTATGAAAGCCAAGGAAACGGAGACCTCCACTTCATCCCCTACGGTTGAACCACCGGAGGGTGCCAAGAATGGGGCAAAAGGTAAACAAACTAAAGATGCTTCCGCTAAGAACTCTACTAAGAAGGGTACAGAAGGAAAAGGAGAATTCCACGCCATCGAAGGACACTATTCTCCCGATTCTCCCGTCCCACATCCCCATATAATGCCTAGAGGAGAACCTCCTAAAATTGATGCACATTCTTTTGGTGAGTGGCAATATTACAAGGAAACTCACTTGAACTCTTCTTGTATAGAACTTTGGATGGTCACTCGAGATGGATACAAGCCACATGACCCCAAGAACTTGACAAGAAGATAAGTTGTAGATTGTCAACTCAACTACACCACCTTTTCTATCAATCAACAAATCATGGGTCCTAACCACATGCCTCAACTTCAAGAATATTCCACCGCCAAGGATACATGGGACGCTCTTGTCGTCGTGTTAGTGGGCAATGAGAGTATGAAAAGGAATAGGTATGACGCCTTGAGAAATGAGGCCGAAGGGTTCTATATGCATGATGGTGAGAGCCATTAAGACATGTACCGAAGGCTCAAGACTCTTTCCACCGCATTCAAGAATGTCGGTGCGAAGTATATTGATGATGCTTGGATCAAGACGAAGTACATGATTTCTCTCATGCCTTTCAAGCCAACATACTTGAAGAGCATTCAAGGAAGACATGACTTTGCCTCCTTGACCTCAACCCAAGTGATGCAAGAAGTGTGCTCCTATCAAGTGCAAACCAAAAATGCTCTTGACAACCGTTCTAGAGCCCTAGGAATGCACAAAGGAGCATCGGTTGCTTTGAAGGCCAAGGTTGTGTCAAGGGAGGTTGAGTATGAAGAAGATTTCTTTGAGGACTTAGCTCCATTAAAGGATCAAGAATATGACCCCGTGCTCAAAGATGTCATTACTCTTACCGTGCAAAGTTTTGGAAGAATCCATCCATGGCCAAGGCATATGTACAGGAGAAGACCAAGTATCTCTATGGGAACGAAAGGACTCAAAGGGTGAGGTCTTGTTTCAATTGTCAAGATAAGCACCATTTGATTGTGGAGTGTCCTTCTAAGAATAGAGAACTTCATGGTGGCAAGCTCATTCGCAAGGACAAGTTCAAGGTTGCTTACAAGAAACCTCACTTCAATAAGAAACCTTTCAACAAGAAGTCCCCCACCAAGTTTGTGCTTGTGACTCAAGTGGGGTATGATTTCGGGAGTGACGAAGAAGAAGAAACCACAAGTGAAGTGTCCGCTCTTGCTATTTCTACAACTCCATCTTCGCCATCTCTCTTTGAATCCCCCAATGAGAATCATCCTCAATTCAATTCCAAGTGCTTCATGGCTAAGGCCTCGGAGGTATCACCTTCTCCCAACTCTAAGACTCCAAATGAATTAGAGAACCATGCTAGTCTTAGAGTAGAAGATGAAATTGTCTCTTTGTAACGTTTTATGTCTAACATGGAAGGAGAGACCAAGAAGTACTTTGATCATCTCATGAGCCAATTGGGAGAGGCCCATGAAGCTCTTGAGAAGAAAGGTGAGATTGAAAGAAGGGATGCGGATGAGATAGCATCTCTTTCCATGACTCTTGAGAAAGAGCATGATGGTAGAGTTTCTCTTAAGGAGGAAATTGAATCTATTTAAGAGTCACATAATGAACCTGTCTCTAATATAATTAAAGAACGTGACCTTGCAATCGCTAAATATAAAAAGGCTAAAAAGGATAAGGTTGAGTTTGGGGTTGGAACTAACTGAGGAGTTTGAAAAGCTCACCAAGGCTTACAAGTCCTTGGAGAGTCAACACTCTACCCTCAAAGAGTTACATGAACAACTTCAAACTCAACTTAATCAATTCAACACCCCTATAACCTCTACTTCTTCTTGTTATCATGCAAATATTATTGAGGAAAATGCTAGGTTGAAGGTTGAGCTAGCAAGACTCAAGGGCAAGAGCCCTCAAGTTGAGAAGGTTGTGGCCTCTAGCCCACAAGTGGTTGCCTCTAGACCACAAGTAAGTGCTCCAAGGCAACAAGTGGGCAAGCAAGGTATTGGCTATGTTGCCAAGAAGAAGATCAAGAAGAAGGCCAACAATGGTGCTTCGGGTGGTATTGTCATTAGGGACAACACTACTTGTAACAGCCCGCACAAGCCAACAATGTTGCTTCAAGTAGTGGTGTCATGAGGGACAACACTACTCGTAGCATTTCTGCGGGAACTAACAATCCACACCATTTCTTATATGTTGATTATTATGTTGTTGTGCAATCTAAATATGTTGGTCCTATTGAAGGTTACATTGACTATACTATTTGGGTTCCAAAGACCCTTGTCACTAACATGAGGGGACCCTCCTCGGGTCCTAACTCTAGTCAATGATCTCTTGCAGGACTATGCTTCTGATGGGTCTAAATGGATAATTGATAGTGGATGCACTAGTCATATGACTGGAAGCAAAGAGCTTGTGACGGAGTTGCGCCCAAATGATATTGATGCAACCGTCACCTATGGAGACAAGTCCAAGTTTAAGGTATCGGGGTTTGGCAAGGTTGTGATTGCTCCTGATATCACTATCGTGGACGTCATGCTTGTTGAATCCCTTGGTTACAATTTACTTTTAGTTTGTTCATTAGGGAAGATGGGTTTCTCCATCTTCTTTGATCCTGATATTGTGGTCCTTTTGAGGAGCAAGACTCTTGACGTCGCATATGTCGGACATGTTGAAAATGAGTTGTTCGTGGTAGACTTTTCAAAGTCTACCAACTCTCAATCAATTTGTCTTTTCGGAAAGGCGGACGTGGGGTGGTTGTGGCATCGCCGCTTATCCCATGTCAACATGAGAACTTTGCAAAGTCTTCACAAAGGTGGCGTTATCCTCGGACTAAAAGAAAATGTTTCCTTTTCAAAGGATCACGTTTGTAGGTCGTGTGTTGAAGGAAAGATGCATGATGCCGCCCATAAGGTCAAGACTATTATCTCATGAAATAGGATCTTGGAGATTCTCCATGTTGATCTCTTTGGTGTCGTGCCCGAGGCAAGTCTTGGAGGCAAGAAGTATTGCTTGGTAATTGTCGATGACTACTCAAGATGCACTTGGGTCTATTTCTTCAAGTGCAAAAGTGAGACCCAACAAAGTATCATCGACTTCACCAACCAAGTGCAACGTCAATACAATGCCCAAATCTTGGCTATTAGGAGCGACAATGGCTCTATGTTCAAGAACTACACTTTGAATGAATTCCTTAGTGACGAGGGTATCCGTCATCAATATTCCGCCACCTACACCCCTCAAAAAAATGGTGTAGCCGAGAGGAAGTGTTGACGCGCGATAGCGTCACACGAACACGTCCTCGTGTACCCACAGCACCGAGGGAGATGCTCTGCAACTCGCGCCGTGGGAGGCCTGCCGGAAGCGCGGTACGCAAGACAATCTGGCAGACGCTTTTTGAGACCAGACACCCCGGTTCCTTAGGAGGGACCCCGTCGGAGGACCCAGCGATGATTGGCTGCTCCAGGTAGTCCTAAACGTCCCTAGAGCCTCGTGGATCCACAACCCTCCATTGTTTGAATAACGGCGAAGAAACGAAAAGCAAGGTACAAGGGAGAAGATAGATGAACACGGAAAATTAGGGTTTGTGTTTGTTCGATTGGTGTTGGTTCAATCGGCCATCACCCATCATGTATATAAGAGGCGGCTGAACTTCCCGTGCAAGAAAAATTCTTGGATCCACGTCCAAAAGCCCTAATTTGCATCCAATTCGGATGTTTGACTCGAACCTTCCAAAATTGTTTGGTCTGAAAACTGGCTGCACCTTGCGGGTCGATTTCGTGGCTGTAAACGACCTCAAATCGGAATCACGTAAAAGACAAAGTTGTTCGCCTTGAAAAGACGAAGAACTTTTATTTTATGTGTTTTCTCATCCGAATCCATGTTGATGGTTTAATCTTGTCCGCACTGAAAAGAGTTTGAATCGAATCCGAATCTGACAGTTCTGGCCCATCCTTATTTTGTAGATTCGAGGTTGTAAATGACCTCAGATCAAAATCTCGTAGAAGACAAAGTTTTTAGCCTCGAAAAAAAACCTTGATCCAATTTGTTTTTCAATTTAACCTCACCTTGATGCTTCAAAATCAGGTGGAAGAAGTTCGACGCAATCTGAAGGTTTTTAACTCGTTTCACCAATGCTCCCGCCAAAGTGCAGAGTATGTCTATGGTTTGACGGATTTGCTCGCATAATGAGATGATATGTAGTATTTTGGATCTAGAAGTTGCATACGACATTAGATCGAGATGATCCAAAAATTAAAATTGTTTGTTTCGACGAGACGCACAACTTTCATTCACATTATTTTTTATTTGGGCTCATCTTGCTGCCTTCCTTTTGTGAGCCAAAAACGAGTGTTAACAGGAAGAATATAACTCTATTGTATATGGCAAGGACCCTGTTGGCGGAGTATTCTTCTCCCTAATATCTATGGGCCGAGGCCATTTCCACCGCATGCCACTCCTCCAACCGCCTCTACATCCGCAAGGGCTTGGACAAGACTCCATATGAGATCCTCACCGGCAACAAACCCAACATTTCCTATTTTCTTGTATTCGATCGTAAGTGTTTCTATTTGATCAAGTGTGTTCGGTTGTCTAAATTTCAATCTAAAGCTATTGAGGGCATATTTGTTGGTCTCGGTGCCGAATCCCACACTTATAGAGTCTTTGACAAAGCCTCACGGATTGTCATAGAATCTTGTAGTGTGGTTTTCGAGGAAAATGATGGCTCCCAAGTGGCGCAATTTCATGTTTCTAATGTAAATGTTGAAATGCCTCAAGAAGCCATTGGAAGGATGGGTGTGGGATTTTTTCGCCCCATCGAGGGACACCTTATGGCAACTCGAGAAGGACTATGATCTACTCAAGTAGAGCCCTCGTCTACAATAGAAGAACAAGCCAAGGAGCCAAGTGGTGGACCTAACCAAGAACATGTTGAAGACCCTCCTCTCATTGACCAAGTTACTATGCAAGATGCAAACACTCCTATCATTCAATCTAGTAAAGGTCAAGGCCAAGATCAACCTTCCTCATCCTCCTCTCCTCAAGTTGAAGCATGTGTTGATGATGTTGATCATGATGATGATGATCAAGGCCAACCATTTGGTCAAGACAGGGACCCAAATGATCAAGATGATCAAGTGATTCCTCCTCGCAATAATGAGGAGATCAAAGCCCGTCGTGCTAGAAGGATTAGAAGAGTGTAACACCCCGGCCATCTCGTAGCCAGCGACTGTCACCCCTGGTAGCTCTGTAGGATCTCTAGACTGGCCCTACAAACCAACACTAGTCTTTTCTGCGCACTTTGTCCTCACTCATGCGCACCCGGGAAGGACTTCCTGGTCGGTCACCCATCCTCAAATTGCTCCAGGCCAAGCACGCTTAACACTGGAGTTCTTTCAAGATGAGCTTCCGGAAAAGAAGTTGCAACTTGTTGATATGAGTATCCTATTAATCCTATTGAGCCCTACGCTAGGATCTCACATCCTTCCCCCCTTAGAAGACCGACGCCCTCGTCGGTCAACCTACAGTCCAGGAACTTCCCCTCTTGGCACTCGTCTGTGCGCCCAGTGTCGGCACATGTCCCACATGTCCACCCAGTGACCCGCACACGCCCGTGTAACCGCGAGGGTCGACTTTGATACCAAATGTAACACCCCTCCCACCTCGTAGCCGGCGGCTGTCACCCCTGGTAGCTCTGTAGGATCTCTAGACTGGCCCCACAAACTAACACTAGTATTTCCTGCGCACTTTGTCCTCACTCATGCGCACCCGGGAAGTACTTCCCGGTCGGTCACCCATCCTCACATTGCTCCAGGCCAAGCACGCTTAACACTTGAGTTCTTTCAAGATGAGCTTCCGGAAAAGAAGTTGCAACTTGTTGATATGAGTATCCTATTAATCCTATTGAGCCCTGCGCTAGGATCTCACAAAGGGCTTTGAAGCGTATTGATGCTTCCGACAACAAAGTGTTGGAAGATATTCAAACTAAAATATACACAACAAGGCAATTGGCAAACGTTAGTGAGCATCAAGCTCATATATCTATGGTGGAACCAAAGAAAGTGCTTGAAGCGCTTGAGGACTCCGATTGGGTTGAAGCTATGCATGATGAGATCAATAACTTTGAGCGCAATAAAGTTTGTAAGCTAGTTGAGAAGTCCAAAGATTGCCACATTGTTATTGGCACTAAGTGGATATTCAAGAACAAGCAAGATGAGCATGGTATTTTCATAAGGAACTAGGCAAGATTGGTGGCTCAAGGCTACACTCAAGTGGAAGGCATTGACTTTGATGAAATCTATGCTCCCGTGGCTTGCCTTGAGTCCATATGTATCCTTCTTGCATATGCATCTTCACATAATTTCAAATTGCAACAAATGGATGTCAAAACTGCTTTTCTAAATGGACCACTAAAAGAGGAGGTATTTGTTAAGAAACCTCCGGGGTTCGAGAACCCCAACTTTCCTAACCATGTCTACAAGCTCGATAAGGCGCTCTATTGACTTAAACAAGCACCACGTGTGTGGTATGAGCACCTTAGAGAGTTGTTGGAAGACCATGGCTTTGAAGTTGGGAAGATCGACCCACCCTCTTCACAAAGAGGGTAAAGGGAGATCTTTTCATATGCCAACTCTATGTGTACGATATTATCTTTGGCTCAACTAACCAAGCTTTTAAGAATGATTTCTCAAAGCTTATGACTGACAGGTTTGAGATGTCCATGATAGGGGAGCTTAAATTCTTCCTTGGCTTTGAGATCAAGCAATTGGCTCGTGGGACTTTCATTTCTCAAGCCAAGTATACCCAAGACATGCTCAAGAGGTTTAATTTCCAAGGTGCAAAAGAGAAGCCATCTCCTATGCAAGTCAAATGCCACCTCAAGCGCAATCCGGATGGTAAATGATGCGGAGGGGTTAGCTCCTAGTTGGCCCGATCTTGACGAATCGACGGAGAACACGAAGAACGCGATGAACACGATGAACACGAGAGGGGGGACGAGGGGTAATCATGGGAAAACGCGAGAAACACAAGGGAGCTAACTACAGGGAACTGAAGAATCCAAATCTGCCGTCAACTAAACCCCGAGGGACGCCTACGAAATGATCGATCCAACCGAACTCACCTTGATTGAAACCGCTTCTCACCCGTGGCCGGTCCACCACGCCAATAGAACCTCAAGGATTAACAAGAGGGCGATTGGGCAAATCCTCACTGGATCCCAAGGGGACAAGATAGGTAATTGAGGTGAATCTTGATTCTGTCCTAGATACACATCATAGAAGTAGCCTCATAAGAGGAGTCACCTCACAAGAGGGATACAAGAGCCAAGATCCAAGTTCTCAAATCATCCCTAACCCTAGATCTAGCCACTGGAGTTCCTTATATAGCCTAGAGGGGTAGGTGGGGTGAAAAGGGGTATTTTCTTCATGTTTGGGCGCAGCAGCAGGGGGGCCGGCCTGGGAGGCCAGCCTGGCCGGCCCTTGAGTTCGGGGTGGGAGCGCCCCTGGCACGCCAACCTAAGGCTGGCGTGGAGAGGAGGCTGGCCGGCCTGAGGCCGGGGTGGGTTTTACAGGGCAGCCGACCTGAGGCCGGGGTAGGGTCCGGACCGTTTCGAGGGGTGGCCGGCCTGGCGCCTGTGGGGAGCCGGCCTAAGGCCGGGGTGGAGGTCGCCTCCCTATGGAGGGTGGCCGGCCTGGAGATGGGAGGGAGCCGGCCTGGCTGGGGGGTGAGGCCGCCCCCTGTTTCTCCCCTTTCTCCCTCCTCTCTTAAACGTTCTCGATGTCGTCTTCTTCGCCTTCCTTGCGAGCATCTTGACCATCGTCTTGGGCATGTTCTTGAGCATCACGGGCATTGTCTTAGGCTCCATGGTGGGATCCAACCTAGGCACGAAGAGGGGTATTCCATGAGGTAGCGCACCATTCACCAAGTCATCGAAAGCATGAAGCGATAGGAGTGAGTTCACCTTGTCATGTATGGCCTTTGCTTGTGATCTTGTCATTGGTCCACTTGGTGGAATTGGGTGGGCTGCATCATCTCCCCCCCCCTTGGAAAAGATTCTCCCTCGACTCTTGGTCCATCCTTTCATGAGCGGGAGAAGGTATGTTAACGACGAAGATGTCGTTGAAGTTGAGCCGCTTGTCGAAGGTCATGGCACGGTAGGCTCGTAGTGGTGGTAGTCAAAAGGCGATGATGATCTTGGAATGGTCCTCATTGGATGGGTGAGGAAGAGCTTGAAAAGCGATGTAGTCGTCGTCGAAGAGCTCAAGAGGTGGTTGCTCCATTGGTTGCGGGAAGTCCATGTACATCTTGGCGGTTTGTATGTAGTCGTGGGGGTCATTGTCGTTGACACGCTTGTCAAACTCCAAGTGCATCTTGACGATTGGTATGTAGGTGTAGAAGTCGTTGTCGTTGATGCGCTTGTCGAACTCCATGCACATCGTGACATGTGGGATGTAGGCATAGAACGCGTTGTCATTGATGCACTTGTCGAACTCCATGCACATCTTGACATGTGGGATGTAGGCGTACAAGGCGTTGTCGTTGATGCTCTTGTGGAACTCCATGCACATCGTGACATGTGGGATGTAGGCATAGAAGGTGTTGTCGTTGATGCGCTTGTCGAACTCCATGCACATCTTGACATGTGGGATGTAGGCGTAGAAGGCGTTGTCGTTGATGCGCTTGTCAAACTCCATGCACATCGTGACATGTGGGATGTAGGCGTATAAGGCGTTGTTGTTGACGTGCTTGTCGTACTCCATGCACATCTTGACATGTGGTATGTAGGCGTAGAAGGCGTATTCGTTGACGTGCTTGGGGAGCACTGTGTACAGCTTGACTTGAGGGATGTGGATGGAGAATGCATTGTCGTGGATGCGCTTGTCAAACTCCATGTGGATCATTACGAGCGAAATGTACTCCTTCCAAATCTTCAAGTCGGTGTTGACGTTCATGCGGTGTGGAGAGCCATGTATGGTGAATAGTCCATGAGGTCTAGAATTCTTGATAGGGTCACCAAATTTCTGCAAAAGGGACAACAAACATGTAGAAAGAGTTGGTAAGAAGTTAGTGTCAATAAGAACAAATAGGGTTTTTCTCTCAACTCTCATCTCACTTTTGGTGGCTATCATGGCTATGCCTTTAAGAACACTGATGATTTTTCCACTCGTGATGGGTTTGTGGCTCTCACTCACCAAATGGTGGATCTCTCTCTCACCACTCATCTCACTAGAAGCTTTAGAGGGGACACTAGAAGGCCCTAAAGTCTTGGCACTTGAGGTGTGCCGGTTTGTCGAAGTCGTCGCATTGCTTGGAGTCGGTAGTGTAATGGCATGTGGCGACGAAAAACTCGATCATCTCGTCGATTGGGTTATCTCCAAGTGTGGAATGTTGGGCTTGCTTGGAGGAGGAGGTAGGGTCATGGCTTGTGTCGAAGAAGGCTTAATCATATCCGTGATGTGGTATTGTAAGTCATGCCTTGTAGCATCCTCAAGTGGTTGATGATGATGATGTTATCCTTGGCTAGAATGGTGTCTTGAGCGTGGCCTTGTGTAGTTCGGAATGAGTGGCGTGGAAGTCAAGTGGAGTGTGCCACCAAATTCTTCGCTACTTCCATCAAAATAGATGTGCCATTTATGCCGGCTCTAGAGAGGTTGCATCGTTGGTCATGTTCATCTTGAGGAGAGGTGTTAAGAACTCGTGTCACCACTCGCGATGAATTCTTGTCCTCATTGCAATAGACGCTTTCTTCACCATTTGTCGGCATGTCCAAGGAATTAAGAGCAAGTTGGTGCAAGGCATAGTATTGGCCTTCACTCACGGAGTCACGGTCACTATCTTGGTTGGCACTCACGAGCTATTTGTTGGAACACTCTAAAGACTTGTGTCCATTCCCACCACATGTGAAGCAATTACTTGTGCTCGATTTGAGTTGAGGAGCACTGGAGTTGGTGGTAGGAGACGCTTTCTTTTTGAATGGTTCCTTAGCGTTGTTGATAGCATTGGAAGCTCTCGAGGGGCTCATGGTGTCGGTAGTCGGAGTTGTTACTTGTGTCATTAGAGACGAAGAAGAATGCCTTAGAGAGGTTGGCAAGGGATGAGCCTCTTTCACAATGTCACATGCATGAATGTATTCATCATAGAGTGGTGTAGTGGTATCCTCATACACATGGTGATGTCGATCTTGTGTCATGGGAGGAATAGCTTCGCACTCTTGATGTTGTTGTTGCGCTTGTGGCGATGAGGGAAGCTCATGATCTTGATCATGATGGTCATAGTCCTTCCTCCTAGGATGTCTCACATGGGGGATGATTAACGATGTCGGTGGTGAAGTTAATCTTGCCTCGTTTCTTGAAGAAGGAATAGGATCATGCCATATATGGCGATGTAGGCCTTGCTCAGGTGCTTGATCATGAAGTCCATAGTCCTTCCTCAAAGTATGTCGCACATGGATGTTGTGGATGGGTGTCGGTGTTGAAGTGTCTCTTGCCTCTTTCCTTAATGAAGTAGTGGTATCATAGTGTTCCTGGCTAGGATGTTCTTGATCATTGTCGATGGCAGGGTGCGACGAGAAAGCACATTCTTGGTGATGATGAGGTGGAGGCTCCCATTCCTCATGTGGATGATGACGCACATGGTCCTTTAACCTTGGAACATCGAGGCAAAGGGCGCTCAAGTTGTTGTCTTCATGGTCTTGATGGTGTCGTTCACGCGGGTCGTCATCGAGGAGAGTAGGTGAAGAATCATGGATAGCATCTCCATTTTCTTGTTGTTGACGAGGTCGCTCATGTCGGTCCTCATCAGAAATAGGAAGTGAGAGGTCATTTGGGGCATCTTCACTTGCTTGTTGTTGACGTGGTCGCTCATGTGGGTCCTCATCAAACATACGAAGTGAGAGATCATGAGGAGCATCCGCACTTAGTTGTGGTCGATGTGGGCGCTGATAAGGGGTAGCCCGATCTTCTCAGTGAACTCTTTGATAAATTGGTAACCAATGTGATACCTTGCTCTCTCCTTTGGCTAAACCCTGTCACCAATTGCAACAACACTTAACCCCTTCGGATATTCGAGACTTCACACTCTTCCACAAGTAGCCGCCGACTACAACTGGTCATGTTTCTCCTTATTCCCAATGGAACAACTATATACACTCAGATTTGCAATGGATATATGATTCAAGATGAATGCTTCAAGCAATACAATCTAGAGTCTAGGGTTTATGTTTTATCGTAGTCTACCTATCTAATTCGCACCAAGGGGTATATATGAGGGGTGGGGTGAGGCCACAAGAGCTATTGCGCAAGCAACCCAACCCAACCCGAATAGGACTCAACTTGGACTTGTTTTGGACTTGGACTCGAACCAACTAGATACAAACCGACCCACCATTAAGGGGTGTAGCCTATGATGGTATACAAACCATGCCTAATATAATTAGGACTTCTACTAGGCGCATTTAACCTTGTGGATGCGCCATCCCCTTGTTTTCCATGAAATAACAATTGTTTTCATGAAATAACAATTGTTATTTTTTGTTATTCCTTGTTTTCACCCTTCTAGCACTTGTTTTCCAGCTCCTCCTCAAGTCCATCTTCATCCATGTGTATCTCCTCTTCATGATCTCCTCTCTTCATGCTTGTGTTATCAACAAACCTGAGAATACATAAATGCATGGATTTAGGTAGTATAAAGTTCTCATAATTATAAATGTTATAATCAAGTAGGAGTGAATTCACCTGTTGTCGTAATAATTTAGTCCTTGATCTTGTCATGGGACCAATCCTTACTTCATCATCTTTTATAGCAATATCATAATGTGTAACAATAGATGAAGAGCTAGGGATGTCCTCATCATCCTTCCCCTCTTGAAAAGGTATCGTCCTCGATGCAAGATCATCTCCATGGTATGGTGTCAAATCAGCCACATTAAAAGAGTTACTAACACCAAACTCGTCAATTGGGAGGTCCATCTTGTATGCATTGTCATTGATCCTCGAAATGACTCTATATGGACCAGCACCTCTAGGCATCAATTTTGATTTGCGCAATGTGGGAAATCTGTCCTTACGAAAATGAACCCACACCATATCACCTGGCCAAAATATCACCTCCTTTCTCTTATTGTGAAGTCTTTCAGCCACATGTTGTCCTTTCTTCTCAATTGCTTCTTTTGTTCTCTCATGAATTTTCTTCACAAAATCAGCTCTCTTTGATGCCTCCATATTTATTCTCTCTTGTGTAGGAAGTGGTAACAAATCTAATGGAGTAATAGGCTTGAACCCATATACCACCTCAAAAGGACATAGTTGAGTAGTTGAATGCACAACCCTATTATATGCAAACTCCACATGTGGCAAGCACTCCTCCCACTCCTACAAATTTTTCTTGATCATGCTTCTCAATAATGTGGACAATGTCCTATTTACCACTTCGGTTTGCCCATCAGTTTGGTGGTGACAAGTTGCTGAAAATAACAATTTTGTTCCAAGCTTTCCCCATAGTGTCTTCCAAAAATATCTCATGAATTTCACTCTCTATCTGACACAATTGTTCTTGGCACTCCATGCAATCTCACTATCTCTCTAAAGAAGAGGTTAGCAATGTGAGAAGCATCATCACTCTTGTGGAAAGCAATGAAGTGGGACATCTTAGAAAATCTGTCCACAACCACAAATATAGAGTCATGTCCTCTTTTTGTCCTTGGCAAGCCCAACACAAAATCCATACTTATATCTTCCCATGGTGTATTTGGTGAAGGCAATGGAGTGTACAACCCGTGGGGTTTTAACTTGGACTTGGCCTTGTTGCAAGTGATGCATCTTTGCACCAATCTATACACATCTCTCCTCATAGGTGCCCAATAAAAAATTTCAGCCGACATAAGCAATGTTTTCTCTCTTCCAAATTGTCCCATTAAGCCTCCACTATGAGATTCCTGTAATAAGAACAAACGCAAGGAACACTCGGGTATACACAATTTTTTAGCTCTAAATAAAAACCCATCATGTATATGATATTTTTCCAATGCCTTAACATTAGTACATTTATTAAATGGCATAGAAAATTTAATTATTTTCAGCATATAAATCTCCCATTCCCTCCAAACCCGAAACCTTAACCTCTAATTTGGAGAGTAAAATATTCTTCCTTGACAAAGCATCAGCAACAACATTATCCACTCCCTTTAAGATTCTATAAAATTCGGTATGGAAAAGATTCTATAAATTCAACCCATTTAGCATGTATTTTATTCAAATTAGATTGGCTCTTTAAGAATTTTAATGCCTCATGATCAGAATGTATAATAAATTCTTTAGGCCACAAATAATGTTTCCATACCTCTAAAACTCTCACAAGTGCATATAGTTCTTTATCATAAACAGAATAACTCAATTGTGCACCATGTAATTTTTCAGAAAAGTAAGCAAGAGGTTTCTTTTCTTGCATGAACACACCTCCAATACCTATGCCACTATCATCACACTCAATCTCAAATTGTTTGTCAAAATTTGGAAGCATTAATAAAGGGGCCGAAATCAACTTTTCTTTAATAGCATCAAAAGCAATATCTTGCTCAGCTCCCCACACAAATTCAACACCCTTTTTAGTGAGTTCATTTAAAGGTGCAGCAAGTGTACTAAAATCTTTGAAAAATCTTCTATAGAAACCAGCCAATCCATTAAAACTTCTTACTTGACTCACACTAATAGGAATAGGCTAATTTTTAATAGCTTCAATTTTAGATTCATGTACTTCAATGCCATGTTTAGAAACAACTTATTCAAGAAATATGACCTTATCTTTGCAAAAAGTGCACTTTTCCAAATTTCCATACAATTTATTTCCTCTTAGCACATGCAAGACTTGTCTAATATGATCAATGTGTTCATGTTCATTGTGGCTATATATGAGAATATCATCAAAGTGAACAACCACAAATTTGCCAATAAAATCTCTCAAAACATGGTTCATTAATCTCATGAAAGTACTAGGTGCATTAGTTAATCCAAAAGGCATTACTAACCACTCATATAAACCAAATTTTGTTTTAAAGGTTGTTTTCCACTCATCCCCCTCTTTCGTCCTAATTTGATGATAACCACTACGCAAATCAATTTTAGAGAAAACAACACTACCACTTAATTCATCTAACATGTCTTGCAAACGTGGTATAGGATGACGATAACGAATAGTGATATTGTTAATTGCTCTACAATCTACACACATGCGCCATGTACCATCTTTTTAGGGACTAAAATAACAGGAACAGCACAAGGAGAAAGGCTTATTCGAATGTAACCTTTGTCAGGAAGCTCTTGTACTTGTTTCTGAATTTCTTTTGTTTCTTGGGGATTTGTCCTACAGGGAGCTCGGTTTGGGAATTTGGTGCTCAATACCTCTCAATGGTGGCAAACACGAAGGCACCTCTTCTGGAAATACATCATCAAACTCCTGCGAAATATTAGAAACACCAAGAGGAATAGGGGTCATGTCATTAGAAACCAATATTTATCCCTTGTGCATAAGCACTATAGGAAGCATACTAGGGTTCTCTATAAATTCTCTCAAGTCCTCTTTAGTGGCTAACGTGCATAATAGGCTCACTACCTTACTTTTATTTTTACCACTCAAATTGGTTTTTATATTTTCACTCACATCACTCTTGTTTTCACTCTCAATTTTTTCATCACTCTCAATAATTTTTTGTCTAGACTCATTTACAATTTGCTATGTTGTCATAGGTCTCAATAATATGTCCTTCTCATTCCACTTCAGCTGATAGGTGTTTGCTCTCCCATCATGTATAACACTCCTATCAAACTGCCAAGGTCTCCCAAGCAACATGTGACAAACTGACATGGGCACCACATCACACTCAATGGTGTCTTTGTAAGGCCCAATCTGAAATTCAACTCTCACCATATGGGTTACCTTCATCTCTCCTTTATCACTAAGCCATTGTATATGATAAGGATGAGGTTGTGAAATATATCTCAAATTAAGCTTTGCACACAATTCTTTGCTTGCTAAATTTCTGCAACTACCTCCATCAATAATCACCTTGCAAGCCAATTGAGGGCCTACAATTGCTCTTGTTTGAAATAAGTTGCATCTTTGACTTTTAGGACTAGGGAGAATACTCAATGTGCTTGGTGTGCAAACAAAGGTAGGATAAGTGGAAGGATATGCATCAATAGGCCCATCATCATCATAAGCATCCTCTTGAGTAGGATCAGCATCATCACCTGTCTCATATTCATTGTCCTCATTAATAAGCATAATATTTTTTATTTGGACAATCTCTCTTGAAGTGCCCTTTTCCTCCACATGTATGGCAGCTCATGTCTCTATTTCTAGCTGTAGAATTAATAGATCCACTTGCACTGGCTGCTGGTTGCACTTGCCTCTTAGATATAGAGGTATTGCTCTCGGGTTTAGTGGTGGAAACCCCACGGCTAGGGGCTGGTTGTGGTGGTGGTGATGAGAAAGAAGACCTATTTGTGAAGGTCCTCCTTGGAGCCATAAGTGCCTCCTCGGCCAATTGCTTTTCTGCCTCCCTTTCTTGATGCAATAATTCATTCATGTCACTATATTGCACATGCCTCACAATGCTCTTGATTTTGAATTGCAAACCTGGAAGAAATCTTTGCATAGTGTGTTCAGCATCTTCTCTCACTCTAGCTCTTTGCAATATCAACTCCATCTCCCTAAAATAAGCATCCACTGTTTTTGAGCCTTACTTCAAGTGTTGTAATTTGTCAAACAAAGATCTCAAATAATTTTTCGGCACAAATCTGTCCCTCATAACTTGCTTCATCTCCCCCCATGTAACAATTTAAGGTTCTCTATTTCTTGCTCTTGTTCTTGTAATATTGTCCCACCATAGCAAAGCATAGCCATCAAAACCTGAAGAAGCAAGTTTAATTTTCCTCTCCTCAGTATACTCATGCATCCTCCACAATTTTTCTATTTTCAGCTCCCACATGAGGTACTCTTCAACATCATCAGTATCAAAGTCGAAGGATGGTAACATGAATTTTGGTTTGCCAAGCCCATCATCCTCTTGGTTTGGTTCTTGTACTTGGACCCTTCTAGCAAGAAATCCACGGCCAGCACCATGATTACCTCTACCACCTCCACGGCCATGAGGGATAAAATTTCCCTCATCATTATCAGCATCACCAAAAGCACTACCATCATCCTCTTGTGCAGGTAGCCTTTGATTCACCAAAAGTAGCCAAGGCAGCAATTTGAGTAGTCAATGTGTCAAGAGAAGTTTGTAATGTTGTAACTTGCTCTTGTGTAGCAGCAACTGTTTCAGTAACAGTATCAATTCGAAGGCCCAAATTCTGAACATGTGTATCCATGTCCACTCCATGCTTGTCAATGAGAGAATGTAATTCTGAAATTTTGGCAGCAATGGTTGTGTTCAATTTTTCTTGCATCTCCTCCAAATCTGTCCACTTCACATGCTCATCACCATTAGCTCTCTTTCCCTGCGCAGAAACATAACTAGGTGAAGCCATGATTAATGTGTTAGTGAAATAAAACAAATTGCTATGGGTTGTGGTGCCTCTCTCAACTCACTCAAAACCAGCAAAAGAGGTGATCCTTACTTTTCCAAAGTGAAAAAAAATCTTACCACAAGTAATAGAAACTAATGTGACTTGGTGTGAAGAATAGAATACCCAGGGGTTTTTGCTATCACAAAGGTAAAACAGGTTATATGGTGGGGCTTGGTATGGATACCTAACAATCACTAATTAACAAGTCCTAGTGCTGTTTGTGAATGACACAAAAATAATCACCTAGGAAACACACACCAAAATTGGAGACAAACGTGGCAATGCAAATATATGGATGGAATTTTGCAATGCTCTAGAAAGACACTAGCCAAGCTCAATAATAAACAAGCACAAGATTGCTCACAGTGTAGTGTCAATGATAGCAATGAAAACAGCTCCAAATGATAGCAAAACAATATGTCTCAAGGCCTCTCTTTTTGCTTTTTCTCAATTCTGTTTTTCTATTTTTCTATTTTCTGTTTTTCTCTTTTTTTATACTTTTATGGCCGAATAACAACTAAAGGAGCAAAGATAACAAGTGAAAACAAAAGCTAAATCAATGTGACACAATAATATGGTAATGAGCAGCCTGTAAATGAGCAAGAAAATAGCTAGTCTTGTGGGCAAGGTACCTAGATTATTGCTGTAGAAAGGTTGTGTCTATGGTTCACAATGATTGGAAAAGAAATCCTAAAGAAACCGGAAACAAAAACTAAAAGGAAAAAGGACCTAGCCTAATAGAAACCCACGGCAGAAACAGCAAAATTCGGAGTCGCGGCAGGCTGTCGCGGTAGCAAAACCGAACGAAACTATGTTGTACGGCAACGGATGGGGCGCGCGCAAAACAGCAGAGGCTGTCTGTGGTCGGGCGCACGCGTACGGCAGGGAAGCAACACGTGCGGCAACGCTTTTGGCGCAAAACGAATCCACGGCAGAGCGCGCGCGGGGGTGAGGTGAGTGGTGTCCTGCGCGTGAAGGTTTGTATGGCGCTGGTAAGCCGAAATCGATATGAAGTAGGGGTGCGGTAAGGTGATTCCGATAGCAACTACGGCTCGGGAGCGGGTAGTGGCGGCAGCGATTTTGCACAAATTGCTGCCACGGTAGGAATTCGACCCCGACTCGAAAATAGATCACCAAAACAACATAGATTGATATTTTTGGATGGATTTTTCGGTGGACACGACTAAGAAATCGAGGAGCCCTAACCCTAACTTGAACTAAAAGACACAAAAAGTGAAAAGAAACACAAAATCAAAACACAAAACAACAACTAAAACTTGAAAACTAGAGGTTATCTAAGGCTAAGGCAATGATCTAACACAATTTTTTGTGTGGCTTTTTCTGTATAGGTATAAAAACAACTCGAATCTAAAGGGATAGATACATCTCATCGAGTAAACCCAGTAATCTGATCCCAAGATGATAAGGGGTAGCCCGATCTTCTCAGTGAACTCTTTGATAAATTGGTAACCAATGTGATACCTCGCTCTCTCCTTTGGCTAAACCATGTCACCAATTGCAACAGCACTTAACCCCTTCGGATATTCGATAATCCACACTCTTGCACAAGTAGCCACCGACTACAAGTGGTCATGTTTCTCCTTATTCCCAATGGAACAGCTGAATACACTTAGATTTGCAATGGATATATGATTCAAGATGAATGCTTCAGGCAATACAATCTAGAGTCTAGGGTTTATGTTTTATCGTAGTCTACCTATCTAATTCAAACCAAGGGGTATATATGATGGGTGGGGGTGCGGCCACAAGGGGTATTGCGCAAGCAACCCAACCCGAATAGGACCCAACTTGGACTTGTTTTGGACTTGGACTCGAACCAACTAGATACAAACCGACCCACCATTAAGGGGTGCAGCCTATGATGGTATACAAACCATGCCTAATATAATTAGGACTTCTACTAGGCACATTTAACCTTGTGGAGGCAACATCCCCTTGTTTTCCATGAAATAACAATTGTTTTCATGTAATAACAATTGTTATTTTCTGTTATTCCTTGTTTTCACCCTTCTAGCACTTGTTTTCCAGCTCCTCCTCAAGTCCATCTTCATCCATGTGTATCTCCTTTTCATGATCTCCTCTCTTCATGCTTGTGTTATCAACAAATCTGAGAATACATAAATGCATGGATTTAGGTAGTATAAAGTTCTCATAATTATAAATGTTATACTCAAGTAGGAGTGAATTCACCTGTTGTTGTAATAATTTAGTCCTTGATGTTGTCATGGGACCAATCTTTACTTCATCATCTTTTATAGCAATATCATCATGTGTAACAATAGGTGAAGAGCTAGGGATGTCCTCATCAGGCGCTCATTGGGGTCTTCATCAAAGAGAGGAAGTGAAATATCATGTGTAGCGTGCCCACTTGGTTGTTGTCGATGGGGGCACTCATTGGGATCTTCATCAAATATGGGGAGTAAAGTAGCATGTTGAGCATTCCTACTTGGTTGTTGTTGATGGTGGCGCTCATTGGGGTCTTGCTCAAAGATAGGGAAAGAGAAGCCATGCTTAGCATTCTCACTTGCTTGGTCTTGAGGAGGTGTCTCATTTGGGTCTTCATCGAAGATAGGCCGTGGTAGGTCATGTGGTTCATCCTAATTGGTTTGGCGATGGCGGTCATAATGGAGAGGATGGCATCGGTGGTCATTGTGGTGAAGTTGTTGGAGGCATTCTTTGCGGCATCCACTAGAATCAATGTCATGGGAACCTTCTTGATAGTGGTCTTGCTCTTGGTGGTCATTATGGTGGTGACACACATTTTTCCTTAGAAGCCTTGAATGTGGGCAAGCACCATCCACGAAGTCATGTAGACCATAGTCATGAGTCGAGCTTGGAGAAGGTGGGTGATGAAGTTGTTGAATACCCGGTCGTAGAGGGTGAGCTTGAAGAGGGTCACCACGGCCTTGTCGATGTCGAGGAGGTGGTGATGGCGAGCGATGCTCAAACCAATGTCGTCGCGGGACTTGTGGTGGAGTATGCGGTGAGGTGGTATCAGAGCCAGGTTTACCACTCTCTCCCATGTGTCGGTGATGATCATGGCGACGAGCTTGGTGATGATCTTGTGGAGACTTTCTTTTGCGTCGTGACTTGGAGGTCGATGATCATCCATGGAGGTTGGCAGGATGGCCACGGTGCCTTCGATACTCGCCATGTGATCATTGAATCGAGTATGATGAGCTTGTAGTTGATGATCCAAGCGCTCCAATCCGTCACGAGAAAGTTGGCAAAGATGGAAGTGTTCGTGGCGGTTGACAAAGTTGTGGTAGGCGTTGTTGTTGAAGCATGAGGGTCCTTGATCTTCTGAGCTCAGCCTTGTGAATACTCCTTCCCTAGCCATCTCAAAAAGCACACAAGTGTGATATAAAGAAATGGATGTCTCACTTACCCAACGTTACCTTTTTTGGTCGTATTGAGGCTAGTGGACGAGCCTAGGTGTAGGGCGGAATGTCAAAAGTGAGTCCAAAAAGACCGAAAGAAAATCGCAAACGACAACACACACGCTTTATGTGGAAGGCAAATGGGTTAGAAAAGTGGCGAGAAAAAACAACAAATCCGAAAAAAATTATGTTGTAAAACATGGAGAAGAACCGAAAAGAAAAGTTAGCACAATAACCAATCCTAGTGGAGGAAAATGATATGGTGGAAACTAAAATGGAACACACACACACAAGGGATAATTGGGGTTAGTGCGACCAATGGACGAGCGAAGACGAAATGTTCCTAACGAAGACTAAGCTCAATGCCACACCAACGCAAGGAGGACACTAGCTCAAACCGCAATTTACAAGAGGGAACAAGATTCGCAGCGTGGCAACCGGTCACTCTCTTTTCTCTTGCGACACGAAGCTATACGTTCCTAAAATGGATAACAATTGGCATCGATCTTTTTCTTCTTTTTCTATCTTTTTTTTTAATTTTCTATTTTTGATGATGATTCCGAAATGCCAGTGCCTACTCGAAACTATTATCTCACAAGCGCCAAACTTGCACTCTCGGTGCCACTAATGCGATGCCAAGCGATGTAAAAGAGCTAGTCCAAGTAGGAAAGGTACACAAAGGATGGGGTTAGTTCAAACAGAAGCAAGTTATACCTAAGCGGTGCATGATCACGGACTTGCGGCCGGTGGATGTCGATGTCGTGTTGATCCGTTGATGTAGTTGTGTAGGCGATGCTATTGGCGATGCGTAGGAACTTGTTGCACTCAATTCGGAGCAACGACGACAAAGAAAAACAAGTTAGAGAATCTGTCCAGAAATCGAAGAGCAGATATTTTCTCTGATTTTTGCTCAAATTCGAAATTCCTTCAAAATCAAGAAAAAATATGGAAAAATTCGAGAAAATAGGCTGAATAGAAAGGTGGGGAATGGTCTTTGGCAACAAATCTACAGATCAAAACCAAGAAAAGCGCAACAAATCGACAGATCGGTCGAAATCTCTTTTTGGCTATTTTTGGTGAGATTTATGAAATTTGTGGTGGTAGAAGAAAAATTGGTGGAAAATAAGGGGAGTGGGGGGTCAAATTTGTGTCAATCTAGCTCTGGATACCAGATGATGCGGAGGGGTTAGCTCCTAGTTGGCCCGATCTTCACGAATCGACGAAGAACACGAAGAACGAACGAAGAACGCGATGAACACGATGAACACGAGAGGGAGAACAAGGGGAATCGTGGGAAAACGCGGGAAAACACAAGGGAGATAACTAGCGGGAACTGAAGAATCCAAATCTCCCATCAACTAAACCCCGAGGGTCGCCTACGGAACGATCGATCCAACCGAACTCACCTTGATTGAAACCGCTTCACACTCGTGGACGGTCCACCACGCCAATAGAACCTCAAGCTTTAACAAGAGGGAGATTGGGCAAATCCTCACTGGATCGCAAGGGGACAAGATAGGTAATTGATGTGAATCTTGATTCGGTCCTAGATACACATCATAGGAGTAGCCTCATAAGAGGAGTCACCTCACAAGAGGGATACAAGAGCCAAGCTCAAAGTTCCCAAATCATCCCTAACCCTAGATCTAGCCAACGGAGTCCCTTATATAGCCTAGAGGGGTAGGTGGGGTTAAAGGGGGCATTTCCTTCATGTTTGGGCGCATAAGCAGGGGGCCCGTCCCTTGAGGCCGGGGTGGGATCTAGAGGCGCCCCTGGCACACCGGCCTAAGGCTGGGGTGGAGAGGAGGCTGGCTGGCTGAGGCCGGGGTGGGTTTTGCAGGGCAGCCGGCCCGAGGTAGGGGTCGGACCCTTCCGAGGGGTGGCCGGCCTAGTGCCGGGGGGAGCCGGCCTAAGGCCGATGTGGAGGCCGGCTCCCTCAGGAGGGTGGCCGGCCTGGAGATGGGAGGGGGACGGCCTGGCTGGGGGGTGAGAACGGGCCCCCTGTTTCTCCCCTGTCTCCCTCCTCTCTTCTCCGTTCTTGATGCCGTCTTCTTCCCCTTCCTTTCTAGCATCTTTACCACCATCCTGGGCATGTTCTTGAGCATCACGGGCATCGTCTTGGGCTCCATGGTGGGATCCAACCTAGGCACGAAGAGGGGTATTCCATGAGGTAGCGCACCATTCACCAAGTCACCGAAAGCGTGAAGCGAGAGGAGTGAGTTCACCTTGTCATGTATGGCCTTTGCTCGTGATCTTGTCATTGGTCCACTTTGTGGAATTGGGTGTGCTGCATCAGTAAAGATGTGGACCAAAATTTGTATCGTTCTATGATTGGTTCTTTGCTTTATCTTTGTGCATGTGGGCCCGATATCGTTTTGAGTGTAGGTGTGTGTGCAAGGTATCAAGCGGCTCCTAAGTAAAGCCACTTGGTGGCGGTCCATAGGATCTTTCGTTATTTGGTTCATACCTCAAGGTTTGATTTGTGGTACCCAACGGGGGCACAATTTTCTCAAGGAAGTCTACTTCCGGGGGTTGCCAATTTCTTGGTAGGTCTTGGTCTTCAAAGAAGCAAAATTGTATATCTCTCTCCACCGCTGAAGTCGAGTATCTAGCAGCCGCTAGTGTTTGCACCCAATTGCTATGGAGGAGGAAAAACCTCAAAGAGTATGATGTTCACTTGGATAAGGTGCCTCTCATGTGTGCAATGAAACTGCCATCAAGATTGCCTACAACCCCGTGCAACACACAAGGATGAAGCATATTGAGATCGTCATCATTTCATCCGGGATCATGTGGAAAGAGGTGATATTGAGCTAGACAATATCACGGACATCTTCACAAAGACACTTTATAATGCAAGATTCATGTTCTTGAGGAATGAGCTAAATATCATCGATTCTAGGAGTTTGACTTGAAGATCTTGAACACACCCCTATAGTTGATACGTGTTTGGGTTTAGGTGTAGGAATGGACATAGGGGGAGTGTTATCCTAACAAATTGGGTTCTCCCTCCCCCCATTATGCCCAAAGCAAAAATTCATTGTTATCTCTCTTTTTCAATCCAAAACTATTGAGGGTATATTTGTTGGTTACACTGTCGAATCCCACACTTATAGAGTCTTTTACAAAGCCTCACGGATTGTCATAGAATCTTGTAGTGTGGTTTTCGAGGAAAATGATGGATCCCAAGTGGCGCAATTTCATGTTTCTAATGTAGATGTTGAAATGCCTCAAGAAGCCATAGGAAGGATGGGTGTGGGATTTTTCTGCCCCATTGAGGGACACCGTATGGCGACTCGAGAAGGACTATGCTCTACTCAAGTGGAGCCCTCCTCTACAATATAAGAACAAGCGAAGGATCCAAGTGATGCACCTAACAAAGAACATGTTGAAGACCCTCCTCTCATTGACCAAGTCTCTACGCAAGATGCAACCACTCCTATCATTCATGCTAGTCAAGGTCAAGGCCAAGATCAACCATCCTCATCCTCCTCTCATCAAGTTGAAGCTAGTGTTGAAGAAATTGTTGTTGTTGATGATGATGATGATGATGATGATCAAGGCCAATTTGGACAAGAAGGGGACCCAAATGATCAAGATGACAAGTGATTCCTCCTCGCAATAATGAGGAGATCGAAGCTCGTCGTGCTGGAGGATAAGAAGAGCTTTGAAGTAAATTGATGCTCAAGAAAACAAAGTGTTGGAAGATGTTCAAGCTCGAATATCCACAAGAAGGCAATTGGAACATTTTAGTGAGCATCAAGATCACATATCTATGGTGGAACCAAAGAAAGTGTTTGAAGCTCTTGAGGACTCCAATTGGGTTGAAGCTATGAATGATGTGTCGTGGTGGTGTCACGGCAGATGCCATAGGATGGCTAAAGATGTGGGGACGAAGGACGCTGGAGGCGCTCGGGGAGGGATCACGCGACGAGTAGACGCGTGAAGGATGAAACTAACACTGCAAACAACACGATCTACCCAGGTTCAGGGCCCTCGTGAGGAGGTAAAACCCCTACTCCTGCCTTTCTTTCTGTATTCTGGTGTCTCACCGAGTAGCCACAGTACAATGGTTCTTGCTACCGGGTAGCCACTCTTCTCTCTACGGGAAGAACTAGGTCAGGAATCTCTATGTAGTGATCTCTCTAGGTCAGCATCCGCCGGATCACAGCATCGTCCCTCGCGCAGGAGGGGGCAGGGCACCTTATATACCTGGTGCCCAGCCGGATACAGCCAAATACAAACAAGTGTCGACATTGTGTGCACACCGTCCTTCTTCTGAGTTCCCGCTGACAGCTTTGGCTTCTAAGCTTGTCCTGATGCGGAAAGTCATTGGGCAAAACCAAGTAACCAGTCTGTTATCACTGCGCGAACACAGTGTAGGTCCCCCTATCCTGCGACGCCCTGCTGACACACTGTCGCTGTCAGGCACGCCGTCCCCAGATGAACAGTGCTGTGAACAGTGCCAAGTACGGACCCGGGATACGCGGGATTCGGTGTCAGAACGGCTCCTTTGACTTCTGGCCCGAGTAGGTTCCCGCCATTTCTACTCGGACCAGCTCTTCTGTTCAGAGGAGCATAACTCCCTTGATTCATTCTTCTGGCTGTCTAGGTATGAGACCGGGTAGCAGTCGACCGGGTAGCGAGTACCAGGTAGCCGGCTACTCGGCCAAACATCCCTTCTGATCTTGCCTTTAGCACTTGCCTTTACCCTACTCGGGGGTAACCCCCCGACAGCAGTCCCCGAAGCTGGTAGAGTCCTGCGAACTCGTTCACTTGGCCCTGCCAGCTTAAAAACCAACCTTGAGAGTCTTGCCTTTGAACCTTGAGATACCGAGTGAAAACCTCCGAGTAGCCCTTGGTCTTGTTTCCTCTCTTCCGAGTAGAGCCACTTCTCTTCTCTGTGCCGAGTAAAATGACTTGGAGAAATCTCGAAACAGAATCTCTGCGGGACAGAGCACAATCCGGCTTTCCGCGCTGCAACTGGGCACGTGTCGTGCGGACACGACTTCGACGCCTCGGTGCCTGGTAACTGACAGGCCACGCGCCCAGTTTTCACGGAGTGGGCCCACCAGCTCGTAACGTCCCATCACGCGTAGTAATCGCCCATGATCTCGTCGTGGGATCTAATGCGGCCGTTACGCGCGCGTTCTGCGCTGTGTGCGTTTCTAACCGGCCCACAGACCCCACGCCACACGATTACTGCCACGATCGATCCCACTTCCTCAACTCGTAACGGTAACTCGAGGAGCGGTATAAATACCCCCCCGGTAACTCCTTCTTCTTCTTCCGCTCGCAATTTCCCCTTCTGCCTTCTCGTTTCTCCGCCGCCGCTGAGCTCCTCGCCGCCGCGCAACTCATTGCGCCACCGCGAGCTTTCCCACACACCAAATTCTCAATCTTTTTCCCAATTTCTTCCTCTCCGCCATGGCTCGCGACGACAACGCTCGCGCCGGCTGGGCCGGCTCCGAGGTCACCGCCGAAGACTGCCAGTGGCTCGTGAACACCCGGAGGGTTCCTCCCGGTGTTCGCTGCCGGCAGCCTGACGGCGAGCTCGTTCCGGCTCCGGAAGAGGGAGAGCACGTCGTCTTCCTCACGCACTTCGCGCGAGGATTCGGGCTTCCAGCGTCGAACTTCCTCCGCTCGTTCCTCGACCACTACGGCCTTCAGATGCACCACCTTCCTCCCAACGCTGTCGTCTTCCTCTCCTACCACGCTGTACTGTGCGAAGCCTTCCTCGGCGTTCGCCCCACGACGGAGACGTGGTCCAGGTACTTCTTCTTTCGCCAACAGAGCAAGGGCAAGAAGGACGGCGCAGACACCAGCAGCCGCATAACGGAGACCGGCAGCGCCATGATGGTGCAGCGCCCCGGAACCAACAATCCGTGCATCAAGGGATTGGACTCCGTCCGTAAGTGGCAGAGGACGTTCCTATACGTGAAGAACATGCCCGCCAAAAAGGGAGCCAAGGTGGAGGACAAAATCAATCTGCCCCCGTGGAGCAACCGAGCTCCTACCGGGTAGAACTGGAAGACCAAGCCGTCCATCGACAGGAACCTGACGCAGATGGAGGAGCGCCTTGCCCATCTGATCAGAGAGGGGCTCAAGAGCGACGATCCAGTTGCCTGCTGGATCTCTAAGCGGGTGCTGCCGCTCCAGCAACGCGCCCACCCCATGTGCTACATGGGCGGCCCCCGCGACTGTACTCGGACGACCACGTTCGAGCTCAGCAACACGGACGTCGCCGCTCATGCGCGGTCCATCATGACCACGGGCCTCCGGGACAACTGGCAGTATGGTTTCATCCCATACAGCCGCACGAAGCCAATCGAGCGGGTATATACTTCTTACTCTGCTTCTTGCATACGCAATCCGAGTAGATAGCCTTCTCTCCTTGCTGCGACTAGCATTTGCACTCTGCGCCGAATAGGGCGCTTAACGGAACTGCTCAGGCTTAGTGTGCTTGGTGTTTGCACGCCTTGTCGGGTAGCACACTTAGGAGAATTGCTTAGGCTTAATGTGCTTGGTGTTTGCACGCCTTGCCGAGTAGGACACTTAGGAGAATTGCTTAGGCTTAATGTGCTTGGTGTTTGCACGCCTTGCCGAGTAGGACACTTAGCAAGTTTCCCTAGGCTTAGTGTGCTTTGTGTTTGCACGCCTAGTCGGGTAGGGTGCCTTTATGCTACTCGACTAACTTGTGATGTCTCTCTATTCTTCAGTCCTTGATCGCCAGCTCGCTGAGAGCATGGAGCGCTTCGAGGACAACTGGTCCGAGGACCGAGAGGAGGACGACGAGGTCTCCTTCGAGACCGCGGACAGGCTCAATCTCTCCCATGCTCAGACGGAGAAGCATCACATAGATGCGTCTGTCCGCGATTGGTCCGAGGATGACGACGAAGGTAATTGAGCTCATCCTGTCTGGTCGCAAGCCGCGCTACCCAATTTCCTCTTGTTTCCGAGCCGTTTTTCTTCTTCCGAACTTCATAGGCGGCGCTGATGCTGAAGAGGAGGACGAGGAGGGGAACGAGGAAGCCCTTGTCGTCAAGCCGCTCTCGATCGCTGCTCCTCTTACCCGCAAACGGACGGGTAGCGGTGCTCAGGACCCCCCCGCCAAGAAGAAGAAGACGGCCGGGAAGACGACCAAGAAGACCGTGACGAGAGGAGGACGGACGATCCCTACCCGTAAAGGGTAAGAACTTTCTCCTTCGTTGCTTCTCCTCGATTTCCTATGTCCTTCTCTTTTTTCTGAACCTGTTTCTTTCTTCAGAGCCCCCTTGAACGCTGACGCCGCTCTCGCGCCCACCAAGACTAAGAATAAATCCGCCATTGACGTCGATAATCTCATCGACCTCGACGACGAGACTGAAGCCGCAGCGCAGGCCGGAGCGCGTGCGTCCTCTCCCGTGAAAGGGGACGACTCCGACGACGCTCGATGCATGGACAGCGACGCCCACGACGCCGAGCAGGAGCAGCAGGCCCGCGCAGACCAAGAAGCGCGGGACGCTGATCACGACGCAAGGCCACCTTCTCCTCCGGCCGCCACGGCCGAGGAGAACCTAGATCAAGACCCCGAGAAGCATGATGACGATGCCGCCCTTGAGCGGCGAGAAAAGGACCAAGAGCAGCCAGCGACAAGGGCTGCTGAGCAAGACGACCCCGCGGCCAGCCGCGGGTAGAAGAACTGATAAGGGGTGGCCCAATCTTCTCAGTGAACTCACAGATAACTCCAGTATGATAACTAGTGCGCCACTAAGAACTCTCCCGGCTGATCCCTGATGCCAATGCAAAAGATAGCAACCCCAAGGATATTCTCAACTCCACACTCTTGCACAAGTAATCCACCGACTACAAGTGGTACTGTACCGTCTTATTCCCAGTGGAACAGCAGGTATCACGTAAAGTTTGCAGATGAACTTCCAGATGAAAGGCTTACAAGCAGTTTCAATCTAGAGGTCTAGGGTTTATGTTTTAACGTAGTCTCCTCTATTCCACACGCAGGTGGCAGCTATATATGAGGGAGGGGTGCGGCCACAAGCTCCTTGCGCAAGCAATCCCTCTCCTACTTCGACTAGGACTCCTATTTCCTAACACATATGGATACAAACCGACCCCACACACAAAGGGGTGCGGCCATATTGGTATACAGACCAATTGGACTCGTTTTGGAAACTGGCAGAAAACTATTCGTGGCTTGTTTCGGTCACCACGGCTTGCACGAGTCGAATTTCTTGATGGGGCCGGATCCATTGGAAAGCCCATCAAATTCCCTATCCGTAGAGTGCTTGTTTGCTGTATTTGGAGCCCGTATGAAGAATCCATGACTATTTCAAATACGGGACTCCTGGCAGTCCGAACTGAAACATCAATTCCTTGTAGTTGTTTTCCATGCCTCCTTCTTCTGCTCCTTGCTTCCTCTTCTCCGTCCATGTTTGTGTTATCAATAAACCTAATCATACATATCATAGGCTTAGGTAGTATAACGTTCTCACAAACACAAACATTATTTATTAATAGGAAAGAATTCACCTTATAATAAACATCAGTGAGACTCAATATTTCCTTCCAACTCAAGCATGAATAAACCTCATGGACCTCTATTATGTCCATATCATCCTCCCTTTCTTCAAGACAAGCCGTCCTCGGCTTGTAGTAAGCTGAAAGTGGAAGAAACAAAAAGAACAACGTGTATGCACAATACAAATATCTATAATGAGGTGCATTAGTTGTTATCATATCATAAAATTGTGCTTTATACATGTGACCACGAATTTTGCTTAAAAACATCACATAATTGTCATAGCACTCCATAAAATAGCAATCACAATTGCAAATATAAGTGAAGCTCAATAAATCATGATCAAAATGAGAATCATATGTGTATATATTTTTATTGTTTAGTATCAATTCAATTGTTCTCACCGAAGATCTATGATCAAATTTATGTTTATTAATACACTCAAAGGTGGGAACATGCTTATTATTTTCATCATAAAAATTGCAACTTAATTTGCAAATATAAGTGAAGAACAGTTTATTAGCACAAGTTTGTGACAAGTATTGTGGCAAACCAAACATATGTGTAAAATCATGCTCATATGTAGGAAGTTGTAGCTTATCTACCCAAGGTAAAACAATGTTCAATTCGGCCACTTTAGCACAAGTTATGCATATATGATCCACCATAAAAATTTCACTCATGTTATAGTCACCAATCAAGTTAAAAGTGAAAGAAGAAACATAATTGCTAGAATTGACATATGAAATTTCAGCAACCTTTTTCATAGCACTTTGCACATTAATTGATTCATTTAACATGATGTAATCCACAATATCATTAGGTGGTATTTTAGCAAGTACTTCTTTATGTGAAATCAAAACCACATGATTAAATTTCGAAATTAGCACATTATCACATGTAGTTGGACTATCTATGCTTGTTAACTCACAAGAATCAACTAGCAATTTAGTGGGTTCACATAAATCAATACTTGAGAGGGGTAATACGAAATCAGCACCTTTATCGATAGCATCCTCCTCAGAATAATTAGGTACCAATTCAACTATCTCAAGTGGTGATGCAGGTTCTACTTGTTGTGGCTCCCTTTCTTCAAAAGTAACCTGCATATCACAAGAAACAAAACTAGGCACAATGGCATGCTCCTCCAATGGTTGTGGTGTTGGTGGTGGTGGTGCAGGTTGTACTATAGGCTCCCTTTCTTCAAAAGCAACCTGCACATCACAAGACACAACACTAGGAGTAGACATTGTTACATTAGTAGACACCACCTCACATATCTTCTCAATTTCGGATCCCATGACTTGAGGATAACATAATGGTTGTTTTCTTACTTCCATACAATGTTCAAGTGAAACATGGTTTCTAGCAAAAACAAACTGAAATTTGAGAATACATGATTTACTCAACAAAAGATGACAAGTAGTAAATGCTCTAGGAATCACATTACAATAAATTTGCTTTGTATGACCACAAATGGTTAATGGAACAAAAGTACGTTGAGTAATTGGAATTTTATCATCATTAGTAATTAACATGTATGGATTTGCTGAAAAAGTTTCCAATTGCAATTGTTCAACCACATCAAGACTAACAAAGTTATATTGAGTATCCTTATCAAGAGTAATAGCAACAGGACAACCTTCGATGTCTAAAATCAAGTGGAACAAATTTTTTGCAGGCATTCCACTAGAATCCTCCTCCCAGAAAGCATCACTGCACATAGAAAAACTACGAAGCTCCATTGATTAATTTGTTAGTAACAAAATAACAATGGGATGTGGTGTTCTCTCACAACTCACTCAAAAAACTAGCAAGACAATAGATTATCTTACCGTTCCAAAGTGAATAGAAAATACTTACCAACAAGTAGTGGCAACTAATATGCTTTGATGTGAAGAAGAGAATACCCAGGGTGTTAACAATCACAAGACAAAACAAGGTATATGGTGGGGCTTGGTATGGATACCTAACAACACCAAAATAACAATCCTATTTGCTGTCCAATGTGATATAAAAAAAGCACGGGAAACACACACCAAGTATGGAGACAAATGTGGCAATGCAAATATATGGAGGAAATTTTGCAATGCGCTGGAAAGACACTAGCCAAGCTCAAATAATAGTCAGGCACAAGATTGCTCAATGGTGTGTCAATATAGCAATGATGAAAACAGCTCCACAAATATATCAATGTATCTCAAGGCCTTTTTGCTTTTCTCAATTTTTTTTTTCTTTTTCTCTTTTTTTTTATACTTTTTACTGGCCAAATAACAACACTAGGAGCAATACTGTCAAGCGATAACAATGCTATGAACAATGTGACACAAATATGAGATAAAGAACAACCTGAAAACGAGCAAAAGATAGCTAGTCTTATTGGGTTGTGGTACCTAAATTTTGCTGTAGAAAGGCTTTGGCTAAGGCTCACAAAGTTCAGCACAGAAATCCTAGAGATAAAACTGGAGAAAACAAACAGAAACTACTGAAAAACAGAGAGGAAACGGCTCAAAAGAGTGCGGCCAGGTGGTTTCTGTTGTCTCCTCCCAGCGCGCGTGGTTGGCGTGGTCCCGAGCCCAATCAGTACTGAAACAGGCGCGCGTAATTTTAGTAGCAGGGGCGCGGTGATCGAGTCCAGGTATAAAAGGAAACCAGCGAGCAGCAGGCGTTTTGGAAACCAGCGAGCAGCAATGTGGACTCTGACACGTAGCGTGCGAGCGGGATGCGATCCACGCGTTTTGCCTGGTAGCGATCTCCGCGCGAGATTCGTTTTGGCGGTTCCGAGTGCGGTTCCGCGCGAGATTGCTTTTCGCGAATCACTTGGCGGCTGGCGATTGGCTCCGTCACGGGAATTGGCAGGTGCAAGGCTGAGCGCGGAACGAATCCCGGGAGAACAGGATCACGCGTTTTGGTCGGTTACTGATATTCACGCGGTAGGTGCCGCTAGTGGACAAGAGCAACACGGTTGCGCCGTGATTTGGCGCGAATCACGTGGTGTCCGGTAGCTGGAGCGACGCGAAAACGCGTGGTACCTGTGAGACTTCGACCGAGTCTAGGATAGCGCGCGGCCAGCAGGGGCGCTGGATTTTGTGTAGCGCGCGAGGATAGCCTGCGCGAGGTGGACCAGAAAACGCGTGGGAGTGCTACCAGGTGGGATTCGACTCGACGCGGGGATAGGCGGACAAAACGCTTGCGCGGATCGGCGGGCGGATCTTGGCGCGTAGTGGTTGGTGAAATCGGCGAAAGAATTGCGTGGGTGGGTGGTTCGATGCGGCGGCGCACAACACCAACGCGGATGCGTTGGTTCTCGATACGCGCGCGCGAGCAACTCGACGCGTTTAGCGGTTTGGCTGCACGGATTGCACGCGAATAGGGGAAAAAACAAGCGGATGCCCAATGATTGAAAACAGCGTGCGGCAGCGGATCTATGGCAAAACGCAGCAGGTTTGGGCAATATTTTTGGCGAGATTTTCGGTATAGATCTAAACAAAAGATGAACACGAGGAACCCTAACCCTAATAGATGAAAGCTAAAAACAGAAAAACGGGAACGCAAATCAACAAGAAACAGCAACTAGTAGATGCAAATTGGTGTTGATCTAGGCTCTGGCACAAACTACACTATTTTTGTGGGGCAATTTTCTGGATAGGAATAAAAACACTCAAAGTAAAGGGAAATTTGATAGCTCACCGAGGCAACCTGTAAATCTGATACCAAGATGATAAGGGGTGGCCCAATCTTCTCAGTGAACTCACAGATAACTCCAGTATGATAACTAGTGCGCCACTAAGAACTCTCCCGGCTGATCCCTGATGCCAATGCAAAAGATAGCAACCCCAAGGATATTCTCAACTCCACACTCTTGCACAAGTAATCCACCGACTACAAGTGGTACTGTACCGTCTTATTCCCAGTGGAACAGCAGGTATCACGTAAAGTTTGCAGATGAACTTCCAGATGAAAGGCTTACAAGCAGTTTCAATCTAGAGGTCTAGGGTTTATGTTTTAACGTAGTCTCCTCTATTCCACACGCAGGTGGCAGCTATATATGAGGGAGGGGTGCGGCCACAAGCTCCTTGCGCAAGCAATCCCTCTCCTACTCGACTAGGACTCCTATTTCCTAACACATATGGATACAAACCGACCCCACACACAAAGGGGTGCGGCCATATTGGTATACAGACCAATTGGACTCGTTTTGGAAACTGGCAGAAAACTATTCGTGGCTTGTTTCGGTCACCACGGCTTGCACGAGTCGAATTTCTTGATGGGGCCGGATCCATTGGAAAGCCCATCAAATTCGCTATCCGTAGAGTGCTTGTTTGCTGTATTTGGAGCCCGTATGAAGAATCCATGACTATTTCAAATACGGGACTCCTGGCAGTCCGAACTGAAACATCAATTCCTTGTAGTTGTTTTCCATGCCTCCTTCTTCTGCTCCTTGCTTCCTCTTCTCCGTCCATGTTTGTGTTATCAATAAACCTAATCATACATATCATAGGCTTAGGTAGTATAACGTTCTCACAAACACAAACATTATTTATTAATAGGAAAGAATTCACCTTATAATAAACATCAGTGAGACTCAATATTTCCTTCCAACTCAAGCATGAATAAACCTCATGGACCTCTATTATGTCCATATCAAGAACAAGACGCCACACAGCAAGATCCCGCTGCCGGGCAGCGGGTTGAGACAATCGATGAGACGGAGCAATATCCCCTGAGCGACGCGCAACCAGACGCCGCACAGGGTAGCGCCCAGCCAGATGCTGCGCCGAGTAGCGCGCCCTCGGCACCGCCTACCCAGCAGGGTACTTCCTCCACCGCGCCAAACTCTCCACCAACAAAGAAAACCAAGACAACATCCAGCCCTCCGGCCAAGCAGCTTATCAAGAAGATCAAACAAGAAGCCGTTGACAAGAATGCCGCCGAGAAGAAGACTGCCGAGAAGAAGGCTGCCGAGAAGCAGACCTCTGGGAACCAGGCCGCCGAGAAGCCAGCTGGCCAGTCAGAGGGGACAGTCCGCAGGGATCCTTCGCGTAGCGGTACGCGTGGTGCTGCCACGATGCCGCCGCCAAGACCAACTGCCAGGCCCGGCCAGCTCACCATCCGTGAGCCTGACGCGGCTGCTGATACCGCCGCAGGGTCCAACTTCCCGGATCCACCCACCTTCCCACCTTATATGGTGAAGGTGAGCCAGCAGCACAGCATCCCATTGACCCCAGTCGAGAAAAAGCTTGCTATCAGGAGGGGAAAACAGGCCGCACCGGTGGACTCCAAGCCTCCAGCCAGGAACAAGGACCGATCCGTCTCGATCCACTCGCGCGAGGTTGCGGAAACTGAGATAACATCCACGGGCCTCGAGCAGATATTCGACCGGGTTGGATTTATCGATGCTGAGTGGGACAGCGACGTCCTCGGCAACACAAACTGGCACGGCACATCTTTGGGCGATCTGGACCACATGCGCGTCGACTGGAACAAGGCAGACATGGGTTATAAACCCATGACTATTGCGTCCAACACCAGCACACTCGCCGCCAAGCTCTTTGTCCATCGCAAGGCCGCGGAGGATATTGAACAGACTTACGCGGTAAGCTTTGCTCATCCGTTCCGAGTTGCATTTTCCTTCTCTTCTATTCTACTGCTTCTTCTTATCCATCCCCCAGTCCCCGAGATTCTGGCCGAGTAGGCGGATACTCAACCGAGTTGCCGCCTTCTCGGGTTGAATCTACACGTCTTTGTCTGACTCCTTTTCTTTCTTCCTCTCAGAACTGCCTTTTGAAAAGAACCAACCTGTACCGGCGACTGCTATGGAACCACAGCATTGCTAGGAGGCGCCTCGAGGCCCTGGAAAAGGAGCTCAAGTCCGCTGAGGCATCGGATAAGGAGGTCATGGACAGTGCCCTCAAGCTTTCCGAGATCGAGAGTGAGCTTTTAGCTACGCGGTTCCCGCGTTTTATGTTTACGCCCGCTATTGCTTTCTGCTCTGACCAACTCCTTTCTGCAGGCAAATTTAAGACTCTGGCCGAGGAGCACTCCAACTGCCGCGCCTTCGTCGAGAGCAGCCAAACCACAATCAAGAGGCTGGAAGGTGAGTTGGTGTTCTTCTCGACTTGTTTTCTTGCTTTCATCTTTGCTACTCTGCTGACCGTGCTTCGCTTTTCACAGAAGATCATAAGAAGTTTGTCGAAGAGCATCTCGACTGCCTCAAGCCTGCTGAGGTGCAGGCGCAGATTGCAAGCCTTGAGGTAGAATTCAAGAAAAGGCACCTCGACGAGATGGAACCATTGTAGGTCCAGCTGCGAACTGCTCTCCAAAAAGCCATTGATCTAGCTGGCGAGAGAGATAAGGCAGTGGCCGAGAAGAAGAAGACTGAAGCAGCAGCTGCGGCCAAGCAAAGGGCCCTCGAGCAGGAATGCGAGGTGCTGAAGAAGAGCAATGCTGATCTCTTTGCTCAATTGTCCGGGCTCCGCTTACTTGAAGAGAGGCACGTATCTGACGAGGAGCTGTGGAAGGACAAGCTGCAGGGGCTACTCTATGATCTGAACAGTAAGTGCCCTCTTTTCTGCGTCTCTGCTATTCGGTTCATTTTCTAATCTGCTTCTGTCTCTGATCTTCTCAATAGCTCTCTCAGAAATCTTCCCCGATCTCGAGTCTTCTTGCAAACCCGCCTTGGCAAAGGCCCGAGCAGCTCGCGCCGAGAAGGGCGAACCCACCGATACCAGGGCAGAGATCGAGGAGAGCCTTATAATCTTGCAGGGGCAGTTTCAGCGTTTGGCGGGCGTGGGCACCGAGCTGGTGCGCACCGCCTTCAAACTCCATGATCTGTTCTGGCCGCAGGACTCCGCGCCACCAACTATCCGCGGGCTCGCCTTGAAGCTAAATGGCGTGAAGGCCGAGCTGAAAAAGTGGCGGGCTTCCAGAGCTCGGGCAGGCGCCGACATGATGCTGCTATTCATCACCAGCTGGTATGATAATCTCAACCTGCAAGTCGTCCGCGAGATGCGCGAGGACTCCAAGTGGGAGACAAAATACGACTGCGTGGCTCTCCGCCAGCTCGTTGCGCACGAGGTCGCCCAGTACGCAGACACCGCGCACTTCATCGACGGTCCCACCGAGCCCGACACCGAGGTGGACGAAGGCGATGAGGGGGGCGAAGGCGAAGAAATGGATGAGGAGGAGCTGGATCTGAGCTGCTTCGAGACTCCAGAGAGCGAGACCGGGAAGGGGAAGGCCGCGTTCGTCGCGGGCAGCGATGATGAGGCCGAGAGCGAAGGGATGACAATCGACACCGCCGCGCTCGAGTTCGGCACCTCGTCAGGAGCTGCCCTTGACGACACGGCTCGCCTCCGTGCCCAAGCGACTGCCTCCACCTCGGCGACGGGGCCCATCTCGGTGGCCACTGCCACTTCCGAGCAGGCTGCTGCTGAGCCGGATGCTGATGCCGCGAAGACTGACACCGCCAACTCGGAGGCTGATGCTGCTAAGACCAGCGCTGAAGCTAAAGCCGCCAAGGCCAGCGCTGATGCTGAGGCCACCAAGACCAGCGCCGAGAACACTGCTGCTTCCACCTGATCGCTTCCTGCAACTTATTCTCTAAACTTTTATCAGATCCCCGGGATGCCGGGTGCAGATGTATCGAAACAATTATCCTTGCCGTTTGCTACTCAGTTTTATTCATCTTTGATATTTAACTTAGTCAATTTGAGCAACTTTGGCTCGAATGCCGGGTTGCATTATGATGTGAGTCCCGAGTTGCATTTCTTATTCGCTCTTCCTTTTTATCTCAGCTCCTACCCGCAACTTGTTGCTTTTTTGGTATTCGAGTCACAAGAATTCAAAGTTGGAGTTGCAAATACTTAGCCACTTAGAAATACTCATAGTAACGCAGCCCACCACTTAGCCGAGAAGGAGTTAACAAGAAACAACAGTAAAAAAACATCCTACCCGGTTCCTGCACTTTTTCTTTCCTTAGTAATTTTTCTTGTGCTCATTGACCTTTTGCTTGTTCTCTTGCTTGCCATGAAGCCGGGTTTCGGACAGCAGCAGAGTCAAAGAGTTGGCATGTAGGTTTAAACACAGTACTAGATGTACTCGTGAAATTTTAAGCAAAGCAACCGAGTGGACAAAAGTAAAGCCGGGTAGGAACACACAGAGCAAGTTTAGGCGAGGGCAGTCCCCGAGTTCAATTTCAGATTGCAGAATAGAATTTCAACTCGGATAAGAGGGTACATACACATCTTTGCTCACGAATGAAAGCGACGAAGTAGGGCTACATTCCAAGGGCGCTTGGATTCCTCTCCAGCTTTATCTGCCCTGTTCTCCTGTGATGGACGCATGTCCACGAGATAATAGGCATCATTTTGTAGCGCTTTGCTCACAATGAAAGGCCCTTCCCATGGAGGAGACAATTTGTGCATCCCGGCTGTGCGTTGCACAAGCCTGAGGACCATGTCTCCTTCTCGGAAAACCCTTGGGTTCACCTTTCGGCTATGATAACGCCGCAGGCTTTGCTGGTAGATAGCCGAACGTGACAGAGTGAGCTCTCTTGCTTCTTCGAGCAGGTCAACGTCGTCTTCTCGAGCTTCTCTCGCCTCTACCTCAGTGTATAGGGTTACTCGAGGGGAGTCATGCTCTAAGTCTATTGGCAACATGGCCTCAGCCCCGTATACCAAGAAGAATGGCGTGTAGCCGGTTGACCGGTTAGGGGTAGTCCTTAGACTCCACAACACCGCTGGCAACTCGTCTAGCCAACACCCAGGTGTTTTCAGCAGTGGCTCAATCAGCCTTGGCTTTATGCCTGCCAGTACCATGCCGTTTGCTCTTTCCACTTGCCCATTGGAAGCGGGATGCGCAACAGATGCAACATCTAGTCGGATGTGCTTATCTCTGCAGAACCGCACCATTGCCCCCTCTACGAAATTTGTGCCGTTGTCGGTGATGATGCTGTGCGGGTAGCCGTATCTCAGGATCACATCCTTTAAGAATCTCACGGCTGTAGCTCCATCGCACTTCCGAATAGGCTTCACTTCAATCCACTTGGTGAACTTGTCCACCATGACCAAGATATGTGTCATGTTGCCTTTAGCCGGCTTGAAGGGGCCAACCATATCGAGGCACCATACGGCAAACGGCCATGTGATAGGAATTGTTTTCAACTCGGAAGCAGGCATGTGAATCTTTCTCGCGAACATCTGGCAGCCATTGCACTTCCTCACGATGTCTTCAGCTTGCTGCAGAGCTGTGAGCCAGTAGAAGCCGTGCCGAAAAGCTTTCTTGACCAGTGCCCGAGAAGAGGCGTGGTGCCCGCATTCTCCTTGGTGTATTTCCAACAGAATTTCTCCTCCTTCTTCTGGGTCCACACAACGTTGCAGCACGCCGGTGGCACTTCTTTTGTGTAGCACATTTCTGAATATGGTGTAGCCCTTGGATCTTCTCTGGATCTGCCTTGCGACCACCTCATCTTTTGGCAGCGTACCGTCCCTTAGAAAGGATAATATGGGCATGGCCCAACTTGGTGTCTCCCGTGTGGGAAACACTGGTTCGTCCACTTCCATTGGGACATGCATCCCTGGCTGCTCTTTAGGGTTGGGAGCACTTATCTGGAGCCCAGAACGATTGGCAAGGACCTCCTCAATGAATGCGACAGTCCCCGGGTTAAGGACATCAGTCCCCGAGTATGGAGTGGCAGTCCCCGAGTATGGAGTGGCAGTCCCCGAGTAGGGATTGGCAGTCCCTGAGTAGGGAGTGGCAGTCCCCGAGTAGGGAGCAGCAGTCCCCGAGTATGGAGTGGCAGTCCCCGAGTAGGGAGCAGCAGTCCCCGGGTTCTCTGTTGCATTCTCCCAGTCAATCTCCATTGGAACGGATTCTTCACTTGGCAGAGAAGGAACAAATATGGATTCCGAGTTGGGAGAAGGCTTGATGGATGGCTTCCTCAAGTGCTCCAAGGCAACCCCCGCCGGGATGGACTGCCGAGAAGATCCCAACTTGGACAGCTCGTCTGCTGCTTCGTTCTCTGCTCGGTGAATGTGCTGGAACTCGCAGCCTTCGAAGAATCCAGTCATAGACTGTACCAGGAAGCGATATGATGCCATGTTGGCATCTAGAGCATCCTAAGTGCCAGAGACTTGCTGCACCACCAGATCTGAATCGCCATAGCATATAATGCGCTGCACGCCAACCTCCTTGGCTACTCGCAGGCCGTGCACCACTGCCTCGTACTCTGCTACGTTGTTGGACGCCTTGAAATGAATTTGCAGCACGTACTTGAGTTGATCTCGCTTGGGTGACGTAAGCACTACGCCAGCGCCAAGGCCTTCCTTCACCTTCGAGCCATCAAAGTGCATCTTCCAGTAATTGGAAACTGGAGCAGGAGGTTCGTATTGCACCTCAGCCCAATCCACCAGAAACTCCGCCAGAATCTGAGACTTGATGGCTTCTCTTCTCGCATACGCGGGGGCTTACGCGGCCAGCTCGATTGCCCACTTGGCTACTCGACCACTCGCCTCCTTGTTGCCCATGATGTCCGAGATGGGAGCAGAGCTCACAACCGTGATAGGATGCTCTTGGAAGTAATGCTTTAGCTTCTTGGCGCCCAGGTACACGCCATAGGTCATCTTCTGGTAATGCGGGTAGTTTTGCTTGGAGCTAGACAACACTTCACTGAGGTAATATACTGGGCGCTGCACACTCTTGCCTTCTTCTTCTCGCTCCACCACAATCACCACACTGACTACTCGGTTGGTGGCAGCAATGTACAGCAGCATTGGCTCCTTGGGTAGCGGACTAGCCAAGATGGGAGCGCTAGCCAGCACTGCCTTCAGCTCGTTGAATGCCACGTCTGCTTGCGGAGTCCAGACAAACTTGTCACTTTTCTTCATCAGCTGGTATAGAGGCAGGGCCTTCTCGCCCATTCGGCCCAGGAAGCGGCTCAGAGATGCCAAGCAACCAGTGAATTTTTGCACATCCTTCAGGGATCTCGGCAAAGACATGCTCTCAATAGCTTTAATCTTTGAAGGATTGGCTTCAATGCCCCGACTAGATACCAGAAAACCGAGTAGCTTGCCAGCCGGGACACCAAAGGTGCATTTACTCGGGTTCAGCTTCATTTTCTACTTGCGCAGGTTGGCAAAGGTTTCCTCCAGGTCGGCAAGCAGAGTATGTGTTTTATTCGTTTTGATGACAATGTCATCTACGTACGCCTGCACATTCTTGCCGAGCTGATCGCGCAAGCATTTCTGCATGCACCGCTGATAAGTAGCACCCGCATTCCGCAACCCGAAACACATGACACGGTAGCAATAAGCCCCGTACGGGGTACTGAAAGCAGTCTTTATTTGATCAGCAGGATTGAGAGCTATCTGGTGGAAACCAGAGTAGGCATCTATGAAAGACAGCAGTTCACAACCAGCGGTGGAATCGATCACCTGATCGATGCGAGGTAGCGGGAAGGGATCCTTGGGGCATGCCTTGTTCAAGTCGGTGTAGTCGACACACATGCGCCATGCAGTAGAAGCCTTAGGATCCTCCTTCTTCTTCTCGACCATGACCGGGTTGGCTAGCCAATCCGGATGCAGTACCTCCATGATGAAATTGCTTATCAGCAACTTGGTGATCTGGTCACCAATGGCCTTCCTTCTCTCATCTCCGAAGCGGCGCATAGCCTGCTTCACTGGCTTGGCGTCAGGACGCACATGTAACGAGTGCTCAACCAACTCCCTCGGGACTCCTGGTAAATCTTCATTGGACCAGGCGAATACGTCCCGATTCTCACGGAGGAAGTGGATGAGCTCGCTTTCCTATTTCTCCGCCAACCCGGAGCCAATAATGGCTACGCGGTCGGGGAACTCGGGGTCGACCTGGACCTTCTTGGTCTCTTGGGACGCTTGGAACGCGGTCCCGTGTTGTGTACTCGGCACGCCCTGCGCACCAGCTTGCGCGGATTGCGCCATAGCCACCACCTCGTACATCTTTTTCTTCTCGGCAGCAATCACCATGGACTCCGCCAACTGAGAACCAGCAGAGGCACACTCCATGGACTTCTTGTAATCACCAGAGATGGTAATCACGCCATTGGGACCAGGGATCTTCATCTTCAGATATGCCGTGTGGGTGGAGGCCATGAATTTGCTCAGAGCAGGCCTGCCGAGTAGAGCATGGTAAGGGCTTTGGTGATCAACCACCTCGAACTGCAGGCGCTCTGTGCCGCAGTTCTCCCTTGTGCCGAATAGCACATCTATCCACACTCGGCCAATCGGGTTGCATGAGACTCCCGACACAATGACATGGAAAGTGGTCTTGCTGGGTAGCAGCATGTTCTCGGCCAGCCCAAGCTTCTCGAGTGTGTCTTTGTACACAATGTTGATGTTGCTGCCGTTGTCGATCAGTACCTTGCTGAACCTCACGTTCTTCTCGGGACCCAAGAAGGTAGGATCCACCACCAAAGCGTAGCTACCCGGGTTGGGCATCACCTTGGGATGATCTACTCGGGACCACTTGATCTCTTGGTTGCACCAATGCATGTAGTGAGGAACTGCAGGGATCACGGCATTGACCTCCATGGCACGCTTGTGCTGTGACTGCTTGTCGACTGGCTCAGAAGTGAAGATCATGTAGCTCTCATGGTGCTCTTGGTACTGGTTGCGGCCTCCACCCTCATTGTTGCCGTTGTTATTGCTCTGATAGCTGTTGTTGCCTCTGTTGTTGTTGCGGTTGTAGTTGTTGCTGCTATTGCGGTAGCCTTCATTGTTGAAGTGACGGTTGGCTCCTAAAGCCACTTGAGCCGAGCTGCGGGTACGCGAGCAGGCTGCACATTGGCATTTGCAGCTGGCAGAGGAGGAGGAGGAGGCAGGCCTTCATTCCTGATCAGATCCCACCACTCGCACTGTCGGGTAGTGTGGTTAGCAGGCCTTGAGGGGTGCTGAGTGTGGAAACTGCATGGGCCATCCTTCATGTCGTCAAAGACGAACTTCCTCGTCTGCTCCGAGTTGCCGCTACCCGACTGAGGAGCACGGAATGGTTTCTTGTTGCCTTGGCCCTGGTTCTAGTTCTGCCCGTAGGCTCCAGCAGGTTTCTGCCTTTGGCTACCCCCAGCTCCAACAGCCACTGCGTTCACCTCCTCAGGGTCGTACCGAACATCTATTCGGTCACCCCTGCGTTTGTTGCGGAACTCGTTGCGCTTGTTGCTGTTGAAGTTTCTTCTCGGCTCGGAGGAATCCATCAGAGGCTGAGTAGGATCACCGAGTGCGTCCTGATCTGCAATCTTGATGGTCTCCGCCAGAGTGTTTGGCATCTCCCTCTGCAACCTTTGCCACAGCATACTACCATGTCTGCAACCCTGCGCAAACCAAGTGATGGCCTGGGCTTCATTCACACCTTCACAGGTGTTCCTCAATGTGCTCCACCGAGTAAGGTACTCGCGGTCCGTCTCGTCTTCTCGCTGCCTGCAAGCGGACAGCTGTTGTGGCCTATTCGGCCTCTTGTAGGTGCTGGTGAAGTTGCTGACGAAGGCGTCCGAGAAATCCAGCCAGCAATTTATGCTGTGCTTGGGCAAGTTGTTGAGCCAAGTGCGAGCTGGACCCTCTAGCATCTGCGGGACGTACCGCACTGCCCATCTCCTGTTGCCGCCCGCGATGTGGACCGCGGTGACATAGTCATTGAGCCAATCTTCCGGCTTGGTGCTGCCGTTGTAGCTCTTGGTGCCCCTCGCGAGCTGGAAGTTCTTCACGGACGGCTCGTTCATGATGCGCGGGCCAAAGCACTCGGGGCCAGGAGGACCCATGTTCTCAAGCCGCGCCGACAAGCTGATCCGGTCCAGCTGGTGCCTTGCATCTCCAGGCGCCAACACTCGCTCGCCAACACGATCCAGGATGTCATAGCCAGCCATCTCCATGGCCGAGTAGCCGTCATCATATCTGTCCACCTGCACAGCTGCAGGCTGCTCCACCGGGTTGGCGACTGGTGCCACTGCACGCGGCTGCTGCCTCTGCCGAGTAGGCTGAGCGGCGGGATGCTGAGAAGGACCTGGGCGCTCTCCAGCTCGGGCCTGGCTTTGAGCTTTATGGGCTTGAAAGCCTGCTCCTGCAGCGTTGTGTTTCTGACCGGACTGTCGCGGCGCAGCGAGCTGTTTTGCGGCGACAGCCGGGTCGTACACCTGCATTTGCCTATCCTTGCCGGAATGCCCACTCCGGCTTTTCTCACGGCTAGGATGCGGAGATGAAGCCTGATCGTTAGATCTGGCCACATGCGAGTGCACCACCTGAGAAGCTCCAGCACCCGGGTTGGCTTTCCGGAACTCCTCGTTCTGCCTAGCCGCCTCTAGCACCAACTCGTTCAGCCTTTCCTGTTGCGTAACGCGCGCGTCGCCAACTAGGTGCGGCAACTCGGCAGCTACGGCCTCAGCAGCTCTAAGTGTCTTGGCGGGTGTGCTGTATCTGGGTCTAGTGGAGGTGTTTGCGGTGGCGGACTGACTGGGAGCCTCTACAACTGTTGCCATCTCGGCACCTAGGTTGCGACGCGTAGCACCTACTTTGCTAGCTCTCCTAACAACTGGTGTGAAACCGTGAGCCTTGTTGTACTCAAGCTGATCTAAGCTAAGCTCTAGCCTGATCTTCTCCAACTCCGCCTGCTCATCGAGCAGCTTATGGCGCTGCCGGTCGAGCTGCGCCTTCATGGTCAGGAGCTCGAGGTCAGTGGGAGGCGGCATGCCCGTCCGCGCAGCAGACGCAGGGATCGTCGGAGTAGTGGAGAGCGGAAGTTTGCACTCCTTCTCGTAAGGCTTGTGCGTCTTCCCGCCAGCACTAGAGCCAGCGAGATCCTCGACGACGACCGTAGCGGTAGCAGCCGCGCCCTTCCCGGCGTCAGTAGCAGGGCCGGTCATCATCAACTCCGCGACGCTCGCAGAGCGGCTCGATGGCCTCCCGCGTGCGGCGATAACGGCGGGTGGATCCTCCGCGTCATGCACCAGCTCGGGGTAGTCGCGGTCGATGACGGTGGCGATGTAGACGAGGTGCGCGCCGAAAGATAGCACCGTGCCGCCCTCCGGCATGGCTATGCTGCCGAAATCGCCGGCGTTGTCGGTGACGAAGTCGAAGGAGCCGAATCTGTGGACAAGGCCACAGACCACGCACTCTCCGGTAGCAGAAATCGATCCCGTCCGAACGGATACTCCAGCCAGCGCCGCTGGTTGCCCCACGGTGGGCGCCAACTGCCGTGGTGGTGTCACGGCAGATGCCATAGGATGGCTAAAGATGTGGGGACGAAGGACGCTGGAGGCGCTCGGGGAGGGATCACACGACGAGTAGACGCGTGAAGGATGAAACTAACACTGCAAACAACACGATCTACCCAGGTTCAGGGCCCTCGTGAGGAGGTAAAACCCCTACTCCTTCCTTTCTTTCTGTATTCTGGTGTCTCACCGAGTAGCCACAGTACAATGGTTCTTGCTACCAGGTAGCCACTCTTCTCTCTACGGGAAGAACTAGGTCAAGAATCTCTACGTAGTGATCGCTCTAGGTCAGCATCCGCCGGATCACAGCATCGTCCCTCGCGCAGGAGGGGGCACGGACACCTTATATACCTGGTGCCCAGCCGGATACAGCCAAATACAAACAAGTGTCGACATTGTGTGCACACCGTCCTTCTTCTGAGTTCCCGCTGACAGCTTTGGCTTCTAAACTTGTCCTGATGCGGAAAGTCATTGGGCAAAACCAAGTAACCAGTCTGTTATCACTGCGCGAACACAGAGTAGGTCCCCCTATCCTGCGACGCCCTGCTGACACACTGTCGCTGTCAGGCACGCCGTCCCCAGATGAACAGTGTTGTGAACAGTGCCAAGTACGGACCCGGGATACGCGGGATTCGGTGTCAGAACGGCTCCTTTGACTTCTGGCCCGAGTAGGTTCCCGCCATTTCTACTCGGACCAGCTCTTCTGTTCAGAGGAGCATAACTCCCTTGATTCATTCTTCTGGCTGTCTAGGTATGAGACCGGGTAGCAGTCGACCGGGTAGCGAGTACCAGGTAGCCGGCTACTCGGCCAAACATCCCTTCTGATCTTGCCTTTAGCACTTGCCTTTACCCTACTCGGGGGTAACCCCCCGACATGATGAGATCAATAACTTTGAGAGAAACAAGGTTTGGAGATTAGTTGAGAAGCCCAAAGATTGCCACAATGTTATTGGCACTAAGTGGATATTCAAGAACAAGCAAGATGAGCATGGCATTTTCATAAGGAACAAGGCACGATTGCTGGCACAAGGTTACACTCAAGTGGAAGGCATTGACTTTGATGAAACCTATGCCCCCGTGGCTCGCCTTGAGTCCATCTGTATCCTTCTTGCATATGCATCTTCGCATAATTTCAAATTGCAACAAATGGATGTCAAAAGTGGTTTCTTAAATGGTCCACTCAAAGAGGAGGTATATGTTAAGCAACCTCCGGGGTTCGAGAACCTCAACTTTCCTAACCATGTCTACAAAATCGATAAGGCGCTCTCTGGTCTTAAACAAGCACCACGTGCATGGTATGAGCACCTTAGAGAGTTATTGGATGACCGTGGTTTTGTAGTTGGGAAGATCGACCCCACCCTCTTCACAAAGAGGGTAAAGGGAGACCTTTTCATATGCCAACTATACGTGGATGATATTATCTTTGGCTCAACTAACCAAGCTTTCAATAATGATTTCTGAAAGCGTATGACTGACAGGTTTGAGATGTCCATGATGGGAGAGCTTAAATTCTTCCTTGGCTTTGAGATCAAGCAATTGGCTCGTGGGACTTTCATTTCTCAAGCGAAGTATACCCAAGACATGATCAAGAGGTTTAATTTCCAAGGTGCAAAAATAAAGCCATCTCCTATGCAAGTCAAGTGCCACCTCAAGCGCAACCCAGATGGTAAAGATGTGGACCAAAAGTTGTATCGTTCTATGATTGGTTCTTTGCTTTATCTTTGTGCATCTAGGCCCGATATCGTTTTGACTGTAGGTGTGTGTGTGTGTGCAAGGTATCAAGCGGCTCCTAAGGAAAGCCACTTAGTGGCGGTCCATAGGATTTTTTGGTATTTGGTTCATACCTCAAGGTTTGGTTTGTGGTACCTGATACGTCATAAACGTATCCTTAATTTCTGATGTTCCATGTTGTTTTCATGATGTTTCCCACATGTTTTCCTTACCAATTATGTCATTTTTATCGATTTCCCCGGACTAACCTATTGACAACATGCCACAGAGCCAGTTCCTCGTTTTCTCCTATTTTTAGTTTTAGAAAAGTTGTTCCGGAAATATTCTCGGAATTGGAAAATACGAAAGCCAGAAGTCTTAGATGTCCCGGAAGCTTCCAGAAGTCCCGAAGAGCCCCGGAGGGGAGCCACAAGGTGGCCACACCATGGGGTGGCGATGGCCCCCCCGGCCATGCCACCTAGGGGTGTGGGCCCCCTGGCCACCCCCCGGCATCGCCCTTTCGCCTATTTAAACACCCCCAAGGGAAAACCCTAAAAACATCGACCTTTTCCACAAAATACATCCGTTTCTCCGCCGTCGCCACCGACAAGTTTCGGGTGACAGATATTTGTTCTGGCACCCTGCCGGGACGGGGACGTGCCCCCGGAAGCCATCTCCATCGATGTTGATGTCTCCTATGATGAGCAGGAGGAGTTATCCACCGAGGCTGTGGGCTCTTCCGGTAGCTATGTGGTTCATCTCTCTCTCCCATGGTGTGATCTATATGTGATCATGAGCTTTGTAATCTATTTGAATTCGTAGATGTTACTCTTCATATTTTGCTACTCAAGTGCTTTATTAATATGAACTATGGAGTCACCTTGTATCGCGGTGTGAATGTGACAATGTGCACATCGTGTGTGTCTCCTCTATGAATTGTGGTGTTTGTCTAGTACCTTCTAGGGCGCTCATAGTGATAGCGTGGGGTTAACTAGACATGGGAATGCTTACTTTAAGGAATGCTTTTTGCAGCCCTACGCAATGATTAGTGTTTGTTATCCAACGGGAGAGGGTTAAGAGTAGAATAGTGAAGAGAAGATATTTAGTTATTCATTTATGTGATCATTGTTGAGAGTGTCCTCTAGTGAAAGTAGGAGCCCTAGGCCTTCTTTCCAAGCATTGAAATATCGTTTTCCGCCTATTCTGCTACATGTTTGCTTGCTGCCATTTTTTCAGATTGCTATTATCAATTATTATTATCCATATTACTTGCATTTAACTCTCTCTTCACCGAACTAGTGCACCTATACAACTGACAATTGTATTAGGTGTGTTGGGGACACAAGATACTTTTTGTATCTTGATTGTAGTGCTTGAGAGGGATATCTTTGACCTCTACCTCCCTGAGTTCGATAAACCTTGGGTAATCCACTTAAGGGAAACTTGCTGCTGTTCTACAAACCTCTGCACTTGGAGGCCCAACACTGTCTACAAGAATAGAAGCGTGCGTAGACATCAAGCTCTTTTCTGGCGCCGTTGCCGGGGAGCTAAGTTAAAATGTACTCACATCCTCGGGTGTGGGTGCTCGAAGTTATTTCATTTAGATTCTGCAATTATATCTTTTTGTTTCTTGTTTTCACTAGTTAGGCTTATTTTTACTTGTTGCTTGTTTTTATTTTTACTAGTTAGTCTTAATGGAAAACAAAAAAAAAACGAGAGAGCTTTATTTGCATTCTAGTAGCAATGTTATTAGCATTAATTATTTGGATACCATTATTTCTAGTACTATGGAAAATTCTAAACTCGGGGAATCTAGTTTTTATAAACTTTTTAGTTTTCCAGCTTTAGAGGAGAAAATTTGCTCTAATGATACTTTATCTCCCATATGTGATAAACCTAATGATTCTTGTGATAATTTAAATCCTCCTATTGAAAGCATTCCTTTTAAAATACCCAAGAAAATTGTTGATCTTCGGAGGATTGAAGGAGAAGGCCCCGATCTACGTCTTCACTAACCGGATTTCATTTCCCCCCTCATTTGCTTAAGGGAAACTAGTCTAGGGTTTCCTCTTGTGGAGAACCTAGACATCTTGTCTCTCTTAGTGATTCTTGTGATTGTTGGGAGCCCCCAATTTGGTTATGGGTGTGTGCCCCAAACTTGTTTGTAAAGGCCTCGATTCCCGCCTCAAAGGGGATCAATAGTGGAAGGTGGACTAGGCCTTTGTGGCGGGGTTCATCGGAGAATAGTGTGGGCCTTTGTGGCGTTGAGTATGCCTTTGTGGAGAAGCTCACACCCCTCCAACGAGACATACTCCCTTAACAAGGAGGAACTCGGGAATACATTGTGTCTCCGCGTGCTTCCTATCGGTTATCTCGTTCCCTTGTCCTTTACTTGTGTTTGTATTGTATTTTTTGTTGTACTTGTCATATAGGTAAATTCACCTTAGTTGCATTATCTAGATAATTTACCTTTGTGTCAAGCCTAATCTTGCGGAAAAATTAAAATTGGTCGTATAGAACCTATTCACCCCCCCTCTAGGTGTCCTTACTATCCGTTCAAAAAGCATACTAAGATCCGGTCTGACCACAAGGCACAGAGACTAGTCAGCTCATCGATTTTTTCTTCTAAAATTTCAATGAAATCTTTATAGTTGTAAGCCTCCATATTACCAAAAACTTGGGTTGTTTGTCATGTGTTTTGTCTAGGAGAACCGGAGCGGTTACGACCTCGCCGACCTGCCGACAAAAGGAAATTCAGAGAAGATAAAAGAGCAGTGCGGAAGACTGGAGGAGATCCTTGGTCCGACGTTGCCGGATCGCCACTGCTAGTTGTTTGTGCTTGGAGCATGGGGATTTGGGGTTGGATTTTTTTCCTGGGGCCTTGGCCGCTTGGGGATTTGGGATTGGGGCCTTAGGCGTCGTGGCCAAGGGCTCACCGTCTCTACTCGTCCCTCGTCGGACCGAGTCTCTCCGCACTCTGGTAATCTAGCCGCTACCTCCGCCACTCAGTCACAGGCTCCGACAGATGCACATGCTGACATGTATACTCTTCCTCTGCTGACGAGTAGCATGTAGTAATTATTTTTCCTCTCCTTGGTTGGATGGGCCATACCCCGTTTTTTCCCTCAAGAAGCTCCGACACTGTATCTCGCACTAAAACATATTCATACACATCCGATTTAGTGACGATTAATATGGATCAAACGGAGTACCATGTTTTGGTGTAGAATGTCTCAAACTAATATTTTTCCAGTTAGAGCACAAATTGACGAGGAGCGTGTACGACTTGGTGATTTGACCACTCCATCCAAAATGCATTGTCTTTATTTAAAGTGTATTCTTACACCATGTCCAGTATTACACTAACATATTTTTTGAAGTATAGGATGAACCCGCTCTGCATCAAAATGATACACACAGCGGTTTTTTATTAATGATAAAATTATAAAGAAGCCATCAAACCTTACAAAGAAATACATCGATCAACTAGAAGCCACCATCTATGCGATAAACACTACACCTACAAGCTTGAACGATCGGAGCCATGTGCTTCGAATTCACACGCCAATGCACATCATCTAAATCCGGAGTCATCAACCAAGCCGCCCAATAACGATCTAGCAACACAAACCGGTTCAACAGACCTACAACGCACATCGCAAGCACACACCCTGAAGTCGATGCCGCTGTCTTCCACCATCCCATCTTCAGGAGAGATCAACGCAAGGCATTTGTAGGGCCCGATTCGATGCCAGACCGTGCCACCATCCTGCACACGTCCATCATCCCGCTTCCATGGTGGAGACCCTGCCAAGCCATGCAGCCGAGACCCACCATCGTGGATGCAATAGATGAAACGATGCACCACGAAGCATCATATGCTCCAAAACGATGCCCACGGAAGGAAGAGCACTAACACCATCATCTTCTAATCTTGGAGACCCATATTTAGGTTTCCCCCCAAAGAAAAGTCGATGCTAGAAAGCCACCCAAACGGTCGAGGAATCCAAAGACGACACCTTTAGAAAGGAGGCGGCACACATGTGTTGTCGTCGCCCGCTCGGAAGCAACTTGGATTTTCAACCGGAGATCACACGACGCTTGCGACGGCAGGGAGTAGAGCTCCAAGATGACACCTTCAATCAAGAAAGTTGCACCCAAGGGCACTGCCGCCAAGCATTTCTCCGCCGTTAGGACCCAAACGGAGGCCCAAACAGCAGCCACACGACTTCCACAACATCGGACAGGATGAGCATGACCTCCTACTGCCATATTTGAGTAGCCCGGCCACACAGCCGCACACCAAGGGATATCTGGCCAACAACCAAGTAGCTATGACACAATAGATAAAAAAATACACATCAGTGTAAAATGTAGCGCACAAAGCACACCAGTCCAAAAAGGTATGGTGCACATTACTATAATATTAAAATTGACACTAGTTCAAAATGCAACAGAAAAAATTGCAAAACATGCTCGGTCTAGCTCAAATAAAGTGCCATACATTTTTTGTTAATGGGTAGTTTATTACTCACCATCAAGGAGATACATAGTAGATTACACCCGACATTTGCATAACAACGACATTGTTAGTGTAGATCAAACACACACCCGTTGGAATTTCCCGAGAGGAGGGAATGATGTAGAGTTGCAGTAATTTCCCGCAGTTAAGAACCAAGGTTATCAACCCAGTAGAACTCAAATGCTCTCAGTAGGTTGCTTGTTGTTTGGCTCTTCAACAAACTTGGACCTGCACACAAGGCACAATCTCTCTCCTGCTCCAAACTTTCCAGCAAGGTTGTCAATCTTTCCGTCTTACACTAGTAGGAAAACGCTTACCAGTGACGAACAAAAACAAGCTACCGCTGGCGAACAAGTGTTCGCCAGCAGTACACCGCCAGTGGTAAGGGGTTACCGCTGGCGAACAAGTCCTGTTCGCCAGCGCTATCTAGTTACCGCTGGCGAACACCAGTCTTGTTCGCCAGCGGTAAGTCTGAAATTTTGAAATTTCGTTTTTTTTGCATTATTTTTTTTCAAATTTTCAAAACATTTGTATTCGGGGAACCTCCAAACTCGCTGTAGAATTTTTTCCCTTTTTTTTTCTTTTTTTTCATCTTTGAATGCCCACTTCCCGCTCGGTCACCCAACCTCCCACTACTCTAGCCCGAGCACGCTTAACTTCTTAGTTCTATCCCACTACTCTACCTATGACCCACTCATTCTTTCTTGTTAGTATAGTACTATCAATCCTCTTAACTATTGCACCATATCTACAAATCCGTAATTCCAAATTCGATAAAGATATGTCTAAATTGATCAGAAGATATGAGGAATCCAAATATGACATCCTTATTATCTTTTCTCAAAAAAACATTTTTTATTTTTTTTGAATTTTGAATTTATTTAATTAAATTGATTATGTAGGAAAATTTAGTCTGTCTCAAATAACTTTTTTCCTTTTGGAATTTGCCGATTCTGAAAAAACCTTGCTCACGATTCTTTTGATATATTGAACGCGTTTTTTCGACATCGTATGCAAAAGTTATGGCCGTTTTACGTTTTATTTTTGAATTTTGCATAAAATGTCAAATGGAGTATTTCAAATTTTCTATATCAACTAGACAGTGCACTCTACCCACATATCCAAGGAATTTATTTTTGGAACGTTTTATCATTTTCGTTTCTGCTTTAGAAAAGTAAAAAAGGCGGTCCACCGGGGGGGTGGAGGGAAATTTTTTCAAAACTTACCGCTGGCGAACCATAATAGTGGTTGGCCAGCGGTATAGTTAGCGCTGGCGAACCAAAATGTTGCCCAGCAGTAACCATACCGCTTGCGAACCAGCTCGTTGTTCGCCAGCGCTAAGTTACGTTACCGCTGGCGAACGAAGTGCCATGTTCGCCAGCGGTACCTAACTTAGCGCTGGCCAACAAGGGCGGCGCGTTCGCCAGCGGTAGTAGCACTGGCGCACATGTATTCTTGTTGGCCAGCGGTAACCTGGTGGCTATAGCCTGTTTCCTACTAGTGTTACTGTGAACTAGAATATTAATTATATCGAATGGTTGGAGATGATTAAAAAGTAAACGGATCAGTGAGAAAGTGTTGATTAAAAGCAAGTGAATAAAGTTGTATTCAATGAGAAAAATAGGACCAGTGACCATAGTTTCACTAGTGGTGTCTCTCCTAAGAACAATAAACATGTTGGATAAACAAATTACAGCTGGACAATTGATAAATCATGAACACATAACCATGCTATTATGACGAGATATAGTTCACGGGTTCTATCATGTAGGCATTACGTCAAGGTAAATAGACCGACATCCGATATAATCTATCACTAAAAGTTCACCTCAAGAAATCTATCCAGCAAATCTATCTGGTATTAAGTTGAAGTAATGAAGTATTTGGTTTTAGTGCAACAAAAAAATCCATTAAGATCAATACGTAATCTAAGCAATAATTCTTATCCGTAAATAAGAAAGCTGTTGTTTTCTCACTAGTGGAAATAACACATCCTCATCCATGCAAGTTTCTGTCACTCAAGGGCGAGAGCAAAGAAGATATGAACTCACTACCTAACATATAAACCCTCTCTTGGAAATGCATACAATAGATTGGCCAAAGCAATCAAACACACCAGAGTGCATTGCAAGATAAGATTAAAACTCTCTGAAGATATAAGTGAAGCATCTCATATAGACATGAACAAAATAATCATAATCTCATGGTTCATCGGATCCCAGCAAACACAACATGTAGCAATTACATAATGATGTTCTTGATCATGTTACGAAGCTCACACGATCTAAACATGGTGGAACAAAGTGGAGAGAACACCATCTGTCTACTGATATGAACCACTAGTCCAGGGATGAACTAGTCACGCATCAGCAGGGCAGACATGGTGATGAAGAAGCCTCCGGTGATGATTCCCCCCTCCGGCGGGGTGCCGGACCAGGACTCAAAAATCCCTAAATTGGAAATTCGAGATGATGGTCCCGCTGTATCTGTTTCATGGAAAATTTCTCCGTCTCCGATGTTTTTAGGGTAAATACCAGCTATAGGCGAAGAGGCGGTGCCGGGGGAGACCTAGGGCCACCAGGCGACCTGAGGTGCACTCACCTCCCGGTGCTCTCCTTTGGACTGCATCTTCGCTCCGGGTAAAAAATGATATCCGCGGATTTTCAACACTTTTAACGAATATTCCCTTAAAAGATTTTTCTGAAATAAAAAAACAACACGAGACAGGCCGTGAGGTGGAAATGAATAGACGGTTAGCTAATTGGGCCACGTGGACTAGCTAGAGATGTCCTCTCGAGGACATAAATCATTTCCCAATAGGAAACGTTTGCTGGAGTACATGGGCATTTGATTAGAACTAGATTTTTTTTGAAAGACCCAGCAATTGCTGGATTTTTCGATTAATTAGAAGGTAGAAATTTACATGGTGCTTGAGCAGCAAGGATTAAAGATAAAGAAATGAGAAAGAAAAGAGAGCTAAACAAGCTAGTAAAGTGTAAGGAGTGATCACGGAGGCTCCCAGAGCATTCTCCGTAGCTTTTTGGCACATGCAAATGCCCACTCCTTCGTCTCGTCAAGCAGCAGCTGGAGAATGCGGCGGAGGGAGGCATGCTTATTGTTGAAGACCCGACAGTTCCACTCCTTCCAGAGAACCCAACACACCAGGATGATGAGGGAGTTGGCACCTTGGCGGTGCATTTTCGTTGTCGCTGTGATCATCATAGACCATGCATGAACGAGAGAAGATGAGGTATGCCAATGAATAAGGGCGAGACCTGAGTAGTGAGGCCAAGTGGAGATGTTTATCCAAAGAAGTCGGGCAAAGGGCCAATCTAGGAACAAGTGGCAGGCCGTCTCCAGTTGTCGGACGCAGAGCGGACAAAAGTAGCAATTCGTCCACTGCCTTTGCATGAGGCGATCAGCACACCACAACTTGTTTTGCAGGAGAACCATGCAAAAAATTGGCACTTAGGCGGAGCCCAGGCTTTCCAGACTAGGTCTGGCATGCTACTTAGCTGACGGCCGGCAAACTGAAGGAGGTACGCCGATTTTGCAGAGTAGGCGCCGTCCGCGGAACCTGACCAAGAGATCGTATCCACCGACTGCGGGCTAAGGATGATGTTCTCGCGAGCAATCTTGCTTCAAAGAGCTAGGAAGTCGCCGATGATGTTCTCTCGCGCAGCATGTCTAAGGTAAGCAACCCAATGATTGATACGGGTATCTACTGGTTAGCACGCTAGGACAATAAACTACGATGTATAATGTCTAAGGCCTGCGAGCCGCATGTGTTGGCCGAGCCTTTTAAATGGGCCGGTTTGTATCCAGTTTGAGTCCAACTAGGTTTAGGTTCGAGTCAGTTTTGGTTTGGGTTTGTCCAACCGACTAGGGGTTGGCCTCTTATATAAAGAGAGCCAAGGCCTAGGGTTTTAGACAGGTTGAAAATTATGTAGAACTAAAAGTTCCAGGTTACCACCGTCCCTAGGGGATCGGCGTGTAGGCGGCGTCTCGGACGTTCGTCAGTTATCTTTGCAAATAAAGGTGCGAGAGTTCTTGGATCTGCCAACAGGGTTCGTGCGTGGGTCGGGGGCTCTTGGATCTGCCTTGAGTTGTCGAGCTTGGTGAGAAATAAAGGTGCGAGTGTTCTTGGATCTGCCAAGGGGGTTCGTGCGTTTCTCGCCTAAATCTATCCATGTTCTTCAGGTTACGTGTATCGCTCACGTGATTAGAAGAATAGTTATCTCGGTGGTTCTTGCGGTGAAAGATCGGGCAAACGTCTACATCATATGGTATCAGAGCGTCAGTTTGATCACCGCGAGGTTTGGTTGAGTTGAAGATCGATGTGCAGATCTGTAAGGATCAGTAGATCTGTTTTTAATAGGGTTGTTGGTGGAAGACAACGAGTTGGCACGTTGTTTCATCTCGTCCAGTTGGAGACCGGAGGTGCGTGGCGATTCCTTTATCCTCGACGGTTTCTTGTTATTGATCTGGCAGCATCAACGAGCTGGGAACATATGCGATTCAACGGCTATCTAGCTAACCGCGTGCGTAGCTGGAAAAAAAAAGTGCAGCAATGAAGGATGCTTCGGACCCTTCAAGAAATCAGTTTGGCCAGGAAAAGTCACGTGGGAGTGGGACTAAAGAAAAGGAAATCTCAGATTGGATTTGGCAGTTATTCCGTTTGGCAAGTAAATAAAAGAGCAAAGGAAGATCACGGAGAAAAAAACTGGAGTCCGATATGTGTTGGTTTCCTTTGTACGTGTATGGTTTCCTTTGTTAGAGGGATAAGGGAAGGTGTACGTGGATACTAGAGAAAGAAAAAAGAAGGAGAGAGATAAGGAAAGGTGTACGTGGATTCTAGACACACACAAAAAAAAAAGGAAGCTGAAAAAAAAAAGGGAAAGTAGAGATCAAGGATCGCTCTTTCTTTTGTAATGAAACATGTCCGATCGAAACAAGATTTGGCAGACTTTGGAAAGGGAGATTGAATTTGGTACGCCAGATTTTTCTTGTGGGCCGGCAAAAGGAAGTAAGAAAAAAAAAGTACTTACAAGTGAAGCGATTGATTGGTACGGCTGTTGTCTACCGGGAAAATATGCTATATTTTGTTGGACAATTTCAGCGTGACTTACAGATATTTATGCGGACGGACAAGATAAAAAAAGACACCGGAATTAATTCGTAGCGACGGTGAACTTGGTTCATTTGGATTCAAGGGGTGCAGGAATTTGTCCTGTTTGTCTTGGATGATGTACTCAGTTGACCTCCACTATTTTAGATTGCATCCGTGGGCGCATTCAGCTTATTTGGATCCTTGGGGTACAGGAGTCTGTCCTGCTGTGTCAGGGGTGGTTTGCATGGTGCGTTTACAGACGCAATTTGACAGATTATGTGTCTAAATCATGTTGGTGGTGCCAAACATGGATGGCGCCAAGAAAAAGTCTAGCTAGCCGAGAGGGAGGATGTGGTGTGGCAGGCAAGCAAGACTTGGGGATGTAGAAACGTGGCGATATGATAATTTGACGCCACAAGCGCCGGAGAAGACCTTCTGGCGTTGAGGACAACGCCTTTTAAAGAAAGGGAGGATGATACGGGTATCTACTGGTTAGCACGCTAGGACAATAAACTACAATGTATAATGTCTAAGGCCTGCGAGCCGCATGTGTTGGCCGAGCCTTCTAAATGGGCCGGTTTGTATCCAGTTTGAGTCCAACTAGGTTTAGGTTCGAGTCAGTTTTGGTTTGGGTTTGTCCAACCGACTAGGGGTTGGCCTCTTATATAAAGAGAGCCAAGGCCTAGGGTTTTAGACAGGTTGAAAATTATGTAGAACTAAAAGTTCCAGGTTACCACCGTCCCTAGGGGATCGGCGTGCAGGCGGCGTCTCGACGTTCGTCAGTTATCTTTGCAAATAAAGGTGCGAGAGTTCTTGGATCTGCCAAGAGGGTTCGTGCGTGGGTCGGGGGCTCTTGGATCTGCCTTGAGTTGTCGAGCTTGGTGTGAAATAAAGGTGCGAGTGTTCTTGGATCTGCCAAGGGGGTTCGTGCGTTTCTCGCCTAAATCTATCCATGTTCTTCAGGTTACGTGTATCGCTCACGTGATTAGAAGAATAGTTATCTCGGTGGTTCTTGCGGTGAAAGATCGGGCAAACGTCTACATCAATGATGGTTGTTGAGCGCATCCGCAACTGACTGCATCTTACAGCGGGAATGCTTGAAGAGGACCGGAAACCGTAAATGTAGTGGCGCATAGCCAAGCCATGACGAAAACCAGAAGGAGGCCAGACGGCCATCACCTAGAGTGACCTTGGTGGTGGCCGCGAAGATCGCATGATCGTCGTCGTCGCAGGGTACCTCCATGCAAGTCTACGGCCTGCCGGGGTGCTTCCATTTAAGCCATAACCACCGGAGACGAAGGGCGCGTGCGAAGGAGGTTAGGTTTAGAATCCCTAGGCCACCGAAAACCTTCGGCGAGCAAACTAGCTGCCAGTTTACTTTACACTTGCCACCCGCGGCCTCATTCTCTTCCACCCCCCATGTGAAATGGCGCCGAGCACGGTCAAAAAGCTTGATGAACTGCATGGGCACCTGGAAGGTAGTAAGAGTGAAAATAGACAACGCACCGAGGACCTAAGAGGTGAGTGCACGTCGACCGCCATGGTTTAGGAGGCGACCCTTCCAGGAGGCGAGCTTGTCGTTAGCCCTGTCGATGATGTGTTATAGCTGCACCATGCCAAGCCGCCCGAGGGCAAGAGTAAGGCCGAGGTAGGTGATAGGGAAGTCCACCCTCCGACAGTCGAAACCCGCGAGCAGGGCATCGAGGTTGAGTCCCTCACACTGGATAGGGCGATGGAGCACTTAGTGTTGTTAATGCAAAGCCCTGTTGCCTGACCAAAACTGGTGATGATGCCCAGCAGGGCTAGCAGATCAGCGCGGAGCGGGTTAACGAATAAAATCGCATCATCGGCGTAGAGGCTGACACGCAAGGAGGCCTCCCTGGATGGAAGCGACGATAGAATCCCTAGGCCAGAGGCCAGCAGGAGGAGTCGATGCAAGGGTTCAATGGCTAAGTCGAAGAGTAGCGGGGAGATGGGGTCTCCCTGGCGCAACCCACGGCGGTGGAAAATCGGCTGGCCGGCCACCCCGTCGAGAAGCACCATGGTGGACGCCGTCGTGAAGAGCAAGGAAAGCCAGGCGCACCACCGAGGTGGGAACCCTAACAGTTGCAACAGCTGCAGAAGGTACTCCCAGGACACAGAATCAAATGCTCGGGCGAAGTCCAGTTTAAGAAGGAGGCACGACTTCTTCTTTCGGTGCAACTAGCGAGCCAAGTTGTGGACATACATGAAGTTCTTGTGGATGCCGTGAGACTTGATGAAAGCACTTTGCGCGTTGGAGACGAGGCCACTCATGAGTGGAGCTAGATGGTGGGCCAAGACTTTAGAAACCAGCTTGGCAAAAGAATGGATAAGACTAATGGGGCGGTAGTCGCTGATGGAGACGGAAGGAGACTTTTTCGGGAGCAGACATACTAAAGCAGTGTTCAAAGCGGCCAGGTCGCCACTGGCTAGGCGGTAGAGCTGATTGAAGGCTGCGAGAAGATCCTCCTTGATCACCCACCAACACTGCTTGTAGAACAACCGGGTAAAACATCTGGGCCCGGTGCACGCTCTGCCGGCATGTCCTAGATGGCACCCAGCACCCCCTCGTAGGAGAAAGTCAGGTCGAGGCACTGAAGGGGCATAGTAGGCAGGACAAGATGATCCCAGCGAATGGACGTGGTTTGAGGCACGGTCGTGCCCAAAACCGAGGAGAAGTGAGAATGCAGCAGCTCTTCCTTCTTTTCATGGGTATCGAAGATGCCTGAAGGCTCTTGCAGGACTTGGATGAAATTTTTTCTTTTGCGTGCCTTGATCTTGAGGTGAAAAACCTAGTGTTCGCGTCACCCTCCCTTAGCCAGGTGATACGGGAAGCTTGACGCTGGCGGGCGCGTTCAACAGGGAGCGCAACGCCTATTCGTCCGGAGATAACCGACAACACACCATCGCAACATCCAGTAGTCTGAGAATCTCCTGGGCGATGTGAAGTTGGAGGCGATTGTCGCCAAAGTGAGCAAGGCTCCAAGTACGCAGTGCCCTCAACGTGCGCTGCAACTTAATGCGTATCCTAGCAAAGGGGATACGAGCGGCAAGGGGTGCATGCCACGCAGAGGACACAACGTCCACGAACCCTGGGAAGCGCGGCCAAAAGGACTCGAAGCGGAACGTGGCGTGTCGTGGCGGCGACAAGATGTTGGGCAGCAGGAGCGGGCAATGATCAGAGTGCATAGTGGACAGGGCGTGGACACTACAAGCACTGAACATGGACTCCCAAGGGGCATTACAGAAGAACCTTTCGAGGCGCACGAGAATTGGGTCACGGCGCTCGTTGCTCCAAGAGTAGGACCTATTCTAGCAACGAAGTTCTTTCAACTCCACCCGATCGAGCGCCGTACGAAACTGGCCCATAAGCCTCCTATTTAGGTTCGTGTTGTTCTTATCTCGAGCTTTGAGAATGAGATTGAAATCTCCGTTGATGAGCCAAGTGGGTTTCAACCCTTCCAACTCGAGTAGGAAACGCGGCTTGCGACCATCCTCCGCAGGGTTGTACACCACGGAGAGCAAGAAGGTGGAGCCGGAGCGCATGATCCTAATAGTAGCAGAGACGGAGAACTCGCGGATGACCTGGTCGGAGAGATGAACGATTGCCGAGTCCCAAAAAAGGGAAACACCTCCCCTAGTGCCATCAGCCGGGAGGAAGAAACAGTCCTGTCTAGAAGGACCGGCGATCTCGAGCGCATCGACGGAGGAGATGTGGGCTAGCTTCGTCTCTTGCAGACAAAGGATAGATACTTGCGCCGAGTAAGAAATATCCGCGACAATCTCACGGCGTGTAGCAGCGTTAAGGCCATGCGGGTTTCAACCAAGTATGGTGCAGATTGCTTCACTCATTTGGAAAAACTCGTAAACACAGCTAAAGGCACACGATGACTGAAGGAAACAGAGCAGACACACCACCACAATCATACAACAGGGGGTAGGGAGATCCCACCACGAAACCCCAAACGATCGCCCTGACACTAAGATTAACGAGCCGCAAGACCTAACGAAGTGCAACACTAGGCGAAGGTAAGACAGTCGCCGCCGATATCTAATTGTAGTGAGGAATAACATCAAGAACCATCAACACTAGGGACATTGTGGCGGCGCTCTCAGCCTCCACCTGGGAAGCAGCACGGTGAATCGCTTCACAGTCGATGCGGGAGAGGACGGCGAGGCCATCGATGTCGTGCGTCCCCAGCGGCATGCGGATCCTCAAGAGAAGACCTTTGGCCGCCTTGTCGGAGTGCTGCTCATCTTTCCCATCGACGTCCAGCTCCTGGGCGATGCGCAAAGTGGCGCGCTGAGCAACTGGCACCAAGGGCATCACGGAGGAGAGCCTGCCACTGCGACACGGGGCTGGAGTAGGTGTAGGCAGCGGGGAGGTTGGGGTCGTTCCCAGGATCAAGGCAGGCGGGACCTTGAACAACTGCTAGAGGAAGTCACCGCCCCTGGCACCTGCATCCCCAACGTGATCAGACATGAGCATGTCGCCCACCTAATCAGTGACAGCGTTGAGCTGCATGTCACTACCCAAGGGCAGGGAGACGCTGCCCGCCAGCGAGAGGGCGAAGCATGACCATGCTTGAGGCGTCACTGCAAGGGCGAGGCCAGCCCCGAGCTCCATGCCAACGCTGAAGGAGAGCGGTGACTTCGCGGACGAGGCGCAGATGGCATCAATCTCCATGCTGAGGGGGTCGAATTGGAGCGCGTCCCAGATGTTGTCACCGTGATCGTCATGGTCGACGACCATCAGGTCGGCCACCGGATCGGAGGACGCCTCCGAAGCCGGGCTGAGCTGGCGCGACGGCTGCGTAGAGTCCTCCAGGCGGCGAGGCGAGCAGGCGGTGACCACCAGCGCGGCCGCACCTTCAGACGGGGCAAGGCGCCGAGGCATATGGCCCGACGTTGACAGAGCGGGAGGTGGCGGAAACTCCAGCAGAGGCGCGGAGAGCGCCGCGACGGGGGCAGCCGGTTGTGCACGGTGGCGGTGCGGCCCTGCGGGAGTGCGGTTGCGGTGGCGCACCCTGTGCAGGCCCGCGGTCGGGGCATCACACAGACCGCGCCCACGCGGGGGAGCAGGAGGCCGCTGGCCACTGTGGCGACGATCCGAAGAGTATCCCTTATCATCACGTCGACGGTTTCCCCCATTGTCGAAGAAGATCGGAGGCGAAGCAGGCCCGCGGTGTAGAGGCTCGCCGTCCTCCACCCCATGCGCCAGGTATACGGTTGTACCTGCGGAACTGGGGGCGATTCATCAGAGGTGGAGGAGGGGAGGCCGCTGGGCACCGAGGATGGGGTGCGACGGTCCAGCACGAGCCAGTCCTCGACCAGGTCAAGGTGCACCAAGGAATCGAAACGAAGGTCACCCGGCGATGGCGCGACCTGACGGGATGGCGGAGAGAAGCCCAACATCTCCTCCACCCTGCCCGCTCCCTGCGGGAATACGATGAAAGGATGGGAGCTAGGGATGTGAGCCAGGTCCCAGCACCAAACCCAGCAGCTAAAGATGACGGTGTCCTCCTGGGCATAAGTCCAACTGTCGAGCCTATCCACCAGCACCCGGTTTCCGAGAACCTCCTGGGCACCATCGATGTTCCAAAGATGCAGAGGCATGCGCTCGATGCACACCCGCGCGTGGAGGTTCCATGTTTGGTGCACGCGTGGTCGGAGTTGTTCCAAGGCACCAGGAGGAACGTGCAGCCCTCCACCATGATGCGGCCGAGACGCAGCGCCTGGTTGCGATGCTTGGGGAAGTCAAAGTTGACGAAGAACGCCTCAGGGTGGTGCTTGGTGACGCGGAGCACATGTGGAGGGAGACACAGCGCACCCTCCAGCACCTTGCCGACCTGGAGGGGATTGGCAGCGTGGAACTGCTCGACCGCCTGCAGCAGGACACCACGGCTCCGCAGCGTGACCACCTCGTGGTCGATGAAGCGCGAGGACATGATGACCGAGGGCACCGAGGCCGGACGGAGAGGCGACGGGACGGAGCGGACGTTGCGCAGCATGTCAGCGGTTGGAGGTGGGGCCGGGAATCGAAGCCGCTCGCAGGCAGGCAGGGCCGCGGGAGGAGCCAGAGGTGGTAGCACCGTCAAGGAGGGCGGAGGAGGGCCCGCGGCGGTGGAGGGGGCAGAGCCGTGCTTGGCCGGACTGCGGGATGAGGAGGAGGCGTGGCCCCACTGGCGGCACTCAATGTGATAAGGGGTTGCCCGATCTTCTCGATGAACTCACACGATAACAAGGATGTGATAACTTGTGTCTCTCCCCGAACTCTCCGGCTAATTCCTGATGCCAATTGCAGCATCAACCAATCCCTTGGATATTCGCAAATCCACACACTTGCACGAGCAGCCACTGACTACTAGTGGTCTTGTATCAACTAATTCTCAGTGGAATAGCAGATAACACGCAAAACTTGCAATATGATCAATTCCTGATGAATGCTTCGAGCATTCAACAATGGAGTCTATGTTTTATGTTTAAAGGTAGTCTACACCTTCACCACACGCAGGTGGGAGGTATTTAAGAGAGAGGGGGTGCGGCCAAAGGCCAATTCGCACCACCCCTGAACCTGACTTGGGTTTGGACTCAAACTCGACTTGGACTCGACCTAGGGGGATACAAACCGACCCCATCAAGTGGGATTCGGCCAAGGGCCACGCAGGGCCTTATTGGACTCGTGTGGGAGTACCTAGGACATGTCCTTGGTGCTCTCATAACTCTAAAACACGACACATAATAATTTGGGCTGAAACAAGCAAGGACATGTCCTTGGTGGTCTCAATTCCCTCTTCTCAATATTCTGCCTCCTTCTTCTCCCTTGTGCTTGCATGATCATATCCCTCCATGTGTTCTCCCATGCATTGCTCCATGGCTCCATGCTCCTCTCATCCAATAATTCTTGTGTTATCAACAACCCGAATCATACATAAATGCAAGGATTTAAGTAGTATAAAATTCTCAGAACCACAAACATCATAATTTAATAAGAGTGAGTTCACCTGTTGTCCTAGTAGTTTGGTTCTTGATCTAGTCATTGGTCCAATCCTTACTTCATCATGTTTCTCTTGAACATCAACATCATCATCAATGGGAGAAATAACAGATGTACTAGGGATGGCCTCTTCATCCTCCCCCCTTGAAAAGGCGTCGACCTCGACGCATCAAGGTCCTCTCCATGGTATGGTGATAAATCAGCGACATTGAAAGAATTACTCACACCAAACTCATCACTAGGAAGATCAATCTTGTAGGCATTATCATTAATCTTGTGAAGCACTTTATATGGACCAGCACCTCTTGGCATCAACTTAGACTTGCGCAATGTGGGAAATCTGTCCTTACAAAAATGCACCCACACCAAAATCACCTGGCTGAAATAGTACATCCTTCCTCTTCTTGTTAACTCTCTCAGCAACATGTCTTCTCAATTGCTTGGTTTGTCTTCGCATGGATCTTCCTCACAAAATCAGCACGTTTTGAAGCCTCCGTATTAACTCTCTCTTACACAGGAAGTGGCAGCAAATCAAGTGGTGTTATTGGCTTAAAACCATACACCACCTCAAACGGGCATAACTGAGTAGTAGAATGCACAACCCTGTTGTATGCAAATTCAACATGTGGCAAACACTCTTCCCACTCCCGCAGATTCTTCTTTATCATGGCTCGCAACAATATGGATAATGTGCGATTCACCACCTCCGTTTGTCCATTAGTTTGGGGGTGACAAGTAGTAGAAAACAGCAGCTTTCTCCCCACCTTCCCCCATAGTGTCTTCCAGAAATAGCTCATGAACTTGACATCACGATTAGAAACAATAGTCTTGGGCACTACATGTAATCTCACCATGTAGTCTTCCCAAGGTGTAGTAGGTGCAGGAAGAGGAGTATATAATCCATGAGGTTTTAGTTTAGACTTAGCCTTGTAGCAAGTGATGCAATGTCTCACAAAACTCTCCACATCTCTTCTCATTCGTGGCCAATAGAAGTGATCAGCCAACATCAGCAATGTTTTCTCCCTCCAAAGTGTCCCATCAATCCACCACTGTGTGATTCCTGCAACAATAACAAACTGTAACATCCCAGTGTTTGGGAGGTTATAAGGATCTAAATATAATATGTGCATTTGCAAAGCATGCATCTAAAAGTACGGGAAATTTTGGCGCGAAAGTTTAAACAAACCAAAGTGACCAATGTTACACTTGACATGATGAAATAGGTCTAGATCATCTAGTCAAGAGAACAATTGGAGTGATCTTTATAAGAAGTATCTTAAGAAACCAAATCATCTAGTTACACAAACCATAACTGGTTGTGACCAACACTAACTCTCAACAAGCCTAACCCCAAGTCTATAAGTGACTTGAGACAAATCAACTAGGTATCTAGAACTCGAAGAGGAGTGAGTATCCAAATCACACAGTTGATGATCTTACTTCTGCAAGTTAGTCATGTATAACTGGATGATCTTATCAGTCCTGAAGGATGAACCTGAACGAGGAAACAAACCTTTTTAAACCAATACTAAACCCTGATCACTGTCTGTGATCTTTCCAAACTCTTGTCTACATTCCTGCATGACCAAGGCTACAAGAGAAGCAAACCATGAGGGAGCTAAGCTCAGGAGACATAAACTGAGGGGTGTGAAATCCTGGTGTTCGGTGTCATACAAGAATAATTTGAGTACAGGACCTGATCAATCTTGTAAGCAGATTATTTCTGAGGACATTAAACACCAGAGTTTCATTAGGTTAAGTTATATAAGAACAAATTGGTAATTGACTCAAAAGCAATATCATAATGAGAGTGGCAACCAGTGATATGTTTGCAAATCTTTAACCCTTGAGTAATCAGAGATTCATCGATTATCTGACTGGGGTTTTAGAGTCGAAGAGGGAAGGTGGATGGGTATCGACATGATCTTTTCCTAACTTAGGGTTTAGATTAGAAAAGTGGAGGTGGGAGAACTTGGGCATGACCCTAAGTGGTGAATCGTCGGGAGATATGAATTCTTACTTTGAATGACATGGAATTGAATTTGAATTCAAACTAAGTATTTAGAGTTATAGAAATAACAGTATAAGAAAATAAATGATAGTCATTCATTAATTCAAGTCTTTATTGGATAGAATACAATTCAAGGAGTAATAAAACAAAAATAAAGATTCTATAAATTTAAAACAATAGTACATTGTCTTTACAAACATATTTACAATAAAAGGGAAATTACAAAAGAATAAACTTTATTGATAATAAAAATAATAGTACAAAGTTATTACATAATTCAACAAATGGAAAACTACATGTTATATTACAAGTTGACAATTACAAAAAAGAAATTCCTAATCTAAATTCTGCAAAGTTCCAGTCTCCAATTTATCTTCTGTTCCTGCAAAATAAACAAGAAGACAAATAAAAGTAGAAGTGGAGGTGGAGGGGATTAGTACCCTCAGATTTGGCAGTGTGATGGACTGCTAATCTCATCACTGGGTTAAGTAAATTACATGTAGTATCTATTCAAATCAGTTAAAGTGGCTCAGACCAACATCATGGGCAAGTACCAGGTAATACAAGTGGCAAGCCAAGAATAAGTACAGCACCAGGATAAGACCAAGTGCAAACCGAGCACATCTCCCAGGAAATATCCTAGGCAACGTAGACAAGCACACAGCACACTCACCAGCACACTTTGGTGCTGTCAAGACCTCTGTTGTGGTATAAATACCACATCAGCCGCAAGAGAGAGGAGACCAAGCTCACTTTCCCCTGTTCACTGCTCGAGCTACACAGCTCCAGCAACACAGATAGAACCACAAACCAAACCACCCAAATCCCTACTGGGAATTGATCAACAGGTAATACATCCAGCAAGATCACAACAAGGCCAAGCTTGGAGCTGGAGGAGCAGGCCTGAATCACAACAACAACAAGATCACAAGCAGAGCAGGGGAAATAGCTCAAGGGGGAGTGGATCAAGAAGCCAAGATCCATCAGGAAATCACAGCCACAACAGTAACACCAAAAGGTGACATCTACACACATCCTAGCAAGGGATCTTGCTAAGTTATGCATAGATAGTGGGCTGGGATTTGTTTCCCTCAGTTTAGCATAGTGTTGCTATGCTAATCACATCACAGGGGTTTAAACAAGTATAATATATGTTCTTATTTTAAGAAAACTGCCTCAGAACAACATGATTGGCCTAAGGGCAATTTAACAAGCATTAATCTGTTCTTATCATATATAACAACCAAACAATTAATAGTGTAGTTGCTGGGCACCAGAACCATCAAAATTGGTACCTCAAACACAACTCACCAAATCAAATGTTCCTTGGAAACACAAGAGGGACATGGTGGCACATCCTCTGAACCCTAAGGCTCAGAGTAGCACCCACCAGTGGCATATAGAGATGCCCAATAATTAACCCAACATCTTAGATTTGCCACTAGCTCAAGCATAGTATCTGTACTTATATAAAATTAGGGCCTCAGACTATTGCATCATTGGCTTGGGGCTAAGAGATCTAGTGCAAGCATCTGTTCTTAAACTATAAGTCTCAAAGAAGGAAAGCATATTAGGTGTAGTGCTCTGTTCTTATCATGTGATTCAAAGAAATATCATACCCACTAGATACCAAGGTTTTTAGCAAAAGGGACTTGAGTCAAATTACCAGCCAAAGTCACTGGAATTATGCCACAACCACATACAGGGTGCTGGGCACCAGATCCAAGGATCTGATACCCCAGAACCAAGGACTCATGACATAAAAACAATAAGTTGGAAACAATTGTTAAGGGCATATTCTCTGAATGATATTCAGAGTAACACCTCTCAACAATTTAGCACACCCATAGACCATTAGGAATTCTATACAAGTTAATAGGAATTGTCATCAGATAGTCAGTAACAAGAGTCCATCACAGGGGGCAAACCCAAAGGGTGTCATCTCATAAAAATAGCATGGGGAGTAAATCCCAGATAAATTTCCACTACCAGCACAAGCCCTTAACCAGTAACATCTCACAGCACATAGCAACAGAGGGACTATCTAGGTGCACAATAAAAAGCCCTCATCCATCACAAATCATGGCATGGATTCCATGTCTCATACATCAAGTAAATCATAAGATAAAATCCAATGCTACCCAATCAAGCACTAGATCACAGAGAGCATCACAGGGAGGCACAGTATGAACTAGCTCGATGGCTAGACTCCAGAGCAAGGGGAAAAGGAAGAATCTGAGAGAGAAAGAGAGGTTAGAGGGCAGAGAGAGGAGAGAGGCACTTACAGGTGGTCACCATCGTGGTGACCACATCCGGATGGAGAGAGGAGCACGGCGGCGAGCAGCGGTTGCCCAGAAGACCGTCCCGGCGGCGGCATCTCCGGAGATCGAGCCACAGAAGCAATAGCAGCAGCACATCAACCTCCTGGAGCCCATGAATCACTTCGAGGAACTCAGACCACCGGGAAGGTGGAGGAGCAACCCCGGGTACCGAAACCTAGGGTTAGGGTTTGTGGTTGCCACGGGCGCAACACGAGGAGAAAAGCAGATCGAGGAAGAAGGCGTAGGAGCGGTCAGGGAGGAGAGGCGGTGGCGCTAGGTCACGGTGGCGGAGATGGACGGAGGAGGGCGGAGAAATCGCCGGTGTGGAGGTGGCGATGGGCGCCTCTGCGTCGCCTCTGCGTCGCCACGCGCAGAGGGAGGGGAGAAGGAGATGGGGGGCTCGGGTGCGTCTGGTCTGGTCCGGCTCGACCGGACCAGTGGGTTGGGTTCGACCCTAACCCATGGACCCATCTGTCAGTCCTAGGGGCAGAATAGTAATTGCCTAAATCTTAAATAAAAGAATTAGAAAAATAATAGAAAACAATAAATAAAATTCTACAAATTTCAAATCTTTGCAATATAACTAATTCTTAAACTAGTAAAATGATTGTATATTAAAATTAAGAAAAATAATCCAGTAATATTAATAGTCTTAAAACAATAATTTTAAAGTAATAATTTCATAAGAAAAACTTGGTTTAGAATAACCAAATAAAATTATATCTTCTCAAAAATTAATTCAATATTTAATCATTTCAAAACATTCCATAATCTATGTTTTCTGAGAAACCAATAAGTACTTAATTAATTAAATAAAATAAAAAGGTAATAGTAGTAATAATAATAACCATTAACTCTGGAAAATAATAAATAATTCATGAAATCAGAAAAATACATGTTATATACCAAAATGCTTCAAATAACAAATACAACTCACCTATGATGTTTTCAAAGTTATTTGACCAAGTTTTTATGTGCAATGCTTTGCCTAATCATTAATTCATTTAAAATTAATAAAATAATAATTTATTCAAATATTTTCAGAAGACATTGAATGATATATCCAATTAAAGAGAAAAGAATTTCCAATTCAAATATGTCAAAGATAAAACATTTTATCCAACTTATAAACTTGTTTCCAAAAGTATTAAAAAATTCTATAATGTTTCATTATAATCAGAAATAACTGCCACAACATTATTTTCTGTATTAATAAAACCCTCATGATTTCACACCAACTAAACCTATCATCACATAGATATTAGAAAGTATGTGATGATAGAGTTAGATGTATTAGTTACTCATTTTCAAATAAATCTGATGTCATTAGCTCTACACTTTTGAACATAAAATCAAACATGTATATTATCTTGTCAACAGTTGTTTTCCACATGTGATCGTTTTCTCGCTTAATCATGTAATAACTATTTGTAACCTAAACATAATAACAATTGTGTGATAAGTAAAAGTGAAACCCATGTGAGTCTAAAACCTGTAATAACAACATCACCACAAGTAACAAAACAACTCACCTGAAACCTGTGTGATTAACTTATCGTATCGATCATGGCTTACACTTGTAAGTTGGGGTATTTTCCAGGGTAATTCACGATGCATCTCATTACTATGCATGTATCATCTTGCCATCGTTTTCTGTAGTCCTTACCGGGACTACTTTGCAATCATTCAGATGTCAGGATTTCCTACGAGACCCTCGAACCCGGAGACATTGATTATTATGGTTATATCAATCTCAGGCAAGTTCATCACTTGCTCATATCCTTTGCAGTATCTCATAACAAACTATTTGCAAAAACCTTATCGTATTATCACATACTCTCAAAAGAATGCATGATTCTATTTTTATAATAATATGACTAATTGAATGACTACCCGAGTGGTAGTGTTGTGTTTGGTGGGCGGATGGGACCATGGTAAGATAAATAGGTCAAAGGAAGGTTCCATCTGCACGGGAACGTATTACCTAGGAATTAATCACAAATGCCGTCAGAACTTGGTGCGCCGTAAATACCGCGTTAACCATGGGTCTTCTATGGGGGAGTAAGTCAGCCGTGATACTTTTCTCGTTCGCATGTCAACGGACTGCCAGAGACGTACGCTGTAGGTCTTGCGGGACTACATGCACATGGGTGGGAGCCCTTACGTCCCACGGACTCTGGGGTCTATGAGTGTCTGCCAGGGGCGCGTAGATCTCCATCGTGAGGGGTGGAATCAGGCGTTCAACCTGCTGGCGGAAATGGGTGGGCATGCGTTGTGCGGAGAAGCACGGTTTGGCTTGGACCAACAACCGGGCCCCACACCTGAGTGGGAGTGGACAGGAATGTACACCTGGTTGTGCAACATGGTCTTGGTCGTCCATGGGTAAAGTAACGCACCTCTGCAGAGTGTAAAAGGATGTGGCATGTTACCCCTGTTCCGGGAAGGAACTGCGAACGCTACAGGAAAGGCAACTCCATGAAGTTCTAGCTCCTGTGATGGTCTGGCGGGCATAGTTTTCAGAATTAAAAGCAACCTCTTGAAGAAAGTTTTACAAAACCTTGCATTAGCTCAATGCTTCATGATCAGAATGTATGATAAATTCTTTTGGCCACAAATAATGTTTCCAAACATCAAGAATTCTAACAAGTGCATACAATTCTTTATCATAAACAAAATAGTTCAATTGGGCACCATGAAATTTCTTAGAAAAATAAGCAACAGGTTTGTTTTCTTGCATAAGCACTCCACAAATACCAATACCACTTGCATCACACTCAATTTCGAATTGTTTGTTGAAATTAAGCAATATTAACAATGGGCCAAAATCAATTTGTTCTTTATCTCATCAAAAGCAATATCTTGTTCAACCCCCCATGTAAAATCAACACCCTTCTTAGTTAACTCATTTAATGGTGCAGCAAGAGTACTAAAATCCTTGACAAATCTTCTATAGAAATCAGCCAATCCATTAAAACTTCTCACTTGACTAACATTAGTTCGAATGGGCCAATTTTTAATTGCTTAAATTTTAGATTCATCTACTTCAATTCCATGCTTGGATACAACATATCCTAGAAAATGACCTTTTCTTTGCAAAAAGTACACTTAGCAAGATTACCATATAATTGATTTGCTCTTAATACATGCAAGACTTGTCTAATGTGATCAACATGCTCATGTTCATTGTGGCTATATATGAGAATATCATCAAAATGAACTACCACAAATCTACCAATAAACTCTCTCAAAACATGGTTCATAAGTATCATGAAAGTACTAGGTGCATTAGTTAAACCAAAAGGCATCACTAACCATTCATATAAACCAAATTTAGTTTTGAAAGCAGTTTTCCATTCATCCCCCTCTTTCATCCTAACTTGATGGTAACCACTACGCAAATCAATTTTAGAGAAAACAACAGCACCACTTAATTCATCTAACATGTCCTCCAAACGACATGCGTCAAGTACCATCTTTCTTAGGGACTAAAATAACCGGAACAACACATGGAGATAAGCTAATTCGAATATACCCTTTGTCGAGAAGCTCCTGCACTTGTTTCTGAATTTCCTTGGATTCTTGGGGATTTGTCCTGTAAGGGGATCGGTTTGGTAATGTTGCTCCAGGGATCAAGTCAATCTGGTGCTCACTTCCACGCAATGGTGGCAGCCCTGCTGTTACCTCCTCTGGAAAAACATCATCAAATTCCTGTAACACGTGAGAAACACCAAGAGGAATAGGAGTCATGTCAGAAGAAACCAAAATTTCTCCCTTGTGCATAAGCACTATAGGAAGCATACTAGGGTCCTCACTAAATTCTCTCAAGTCCTCTTTGGTGGCCAGCATACATAATAAGCTCACTCCCTCACTTTTATTTTTACCACTCACCTTGTTTTGTTCACTCATAGAAGGATTACTCTCTTGTTTTTCTCTCTCATGCTCCTTCTCTAAATTCACTTCAGTTTTTTGACGAGACTCATTTACAATTTGATGCGGTGTCATCGGTCTCAAAATAATATCCTTCCCATGCCAATTCAACTGGTATGTGTTAGCTCTCACATTATGTGTAACATTCCTGTCAAGCTTCCATAGTCTTCCAAGCAACATCTGACAAACAGTCATGGGCACAACATCACACTCAATGGTATCAGTATATGGCCCAATTTGGAACTCCACTCTCACCATGTAGCTCACCTTCATCTCTCCTTTATCACTCAGCCACTGTATATAATAAGGATGAGGGTCTGGAATATATTTCAATTCCAGCTTTGCACATAGCTCTTTGCTAGCAAGATTTCTGCAACTCCCTCCATCAATAATAACTTTGCAAGCCATTTTAGGACCTACAATTGCTTTGGTTTGGAAAAGATTGCACCTCTGATTTTCTAGAGAAGGGATAACACTCAAAGTAGTAGCATTTTGTGAGCAAACAATAGTGGGGTAATGTGTGGCATAAGCATCAAGTGGACCTCCTTGCTCATCACAATCATCCTCCTCATTAGGATCAGCATCATCTCCAGTCTCATACTCATTATCCTCATTAACAAGCATGGTCTTTTTATTTGGGCATTCTCTCTTAAAGTGGCCTTTTCCTCCACATGTGTGACAAGACATATCTCTATTGTGTGTTGTAGAAGAAGTGGATCCACTAGCACTTGCTGCTGGTTGCACTTGCCTCCTAGAAGTGGAGGGGGTGCTCTCGGTCTTGGTTGTAGAAACCCCACGGCTAGGTGCTGGTTGTGGTGATGGTGATGAAAAACTGGAATTTCGAGGTGAAAACACCCTCCTACCACTCATCTTTGCCTCCTCGGCTAGCTGTGATTCTGCCTCCCTTGCATGATGTAGCAATTCATTCTTATCAGTATATTGGAGGTGCCTCACAATGCTTCTGATTTTGAACTATAAACCTGAGAGAAAACGTTGCATAGTATGTTATGGTTCTTCTCTCACTTTGGCCCTCTGAATAATCAACTCCATCTCTATAATAAGCATCAACATACAATGTACCTTGCTTCAATTGTTGCAATTTATCATATAGTGTTCTCACATAATTCTTTGGCACAAATCTGCTGCTCATGAGTTGCTTCATAGTAGCCCAAGTAACAACTTCTGGATCACCATTTTCTGCCCTCAATTGTGTAATATTATCCCACCACAATAGAGCATAACCATCAAAACTAGAAGAAGCCAATTTGATCTTCCTATCTTCATTGTAATCATGCAATCTCCATAGCTTCTCAATTTTCAGCCCCCACATCAAATATTCTTCTACATCATCATTATCAAAAGTGAAAGGAGGAACACAAAATTTTGGCTTGCCCAAACCATCATCTTCTCTATTGTTTTCATGCATTGGAATCCTCCTAGCAGCAGCAAAACCACCACGGCCATGATGAGCATGGGATCGGCCTGGTTCCCAATCATCATCCTCATGTGCTTGATGAGCCCTTTGTTGCAATTGAGTAAATAATTGAGCAATTTTCCTAGTCAAATTTGTGAGAGACTCTTGCATAACATCAACAGATTCTTGAGTAGCAACTTTTTCAATTTTAATATCTATCTGTTGCAAATCCTTTCGCAAACTCTCATCATAAGCATCAAGTTTATTATCCATGCGTGTGCTTATCATATCTCTGAATTTGGAGAGATCTCCCCATGTGAGCACATAATCAAGAGTCTTCTTAGAAGTAGCCTCTGCGGGTTTCCCAACAAAATTATCCACCTGCACATCACTAGCCACAGACTCCATGGATTAATGTGTTATTGAAAACAAATATATGGGATGTGGTGCTCTCTCTCAACTCACTCCAAACAACAAAGCAATGGGGTTAACTTACTGTTCCAAAGTGAATAGCAATACTTACCACAAGTAAAATAGCACTACTATGACTTGGTGTGAATAAGAGAATACCCAGGGATTTTAGCTAACACAAGGCAAAGCAGGATATATAGTGGGGCTTGGTATGGATACCTAACAACACCAATAACAAGTCATATTTGTTGTTTGTGATGACAGAAAATAACACCTAGGAAACACACACCAAAGTGGAGACAAATGTGGCAATGCAATTATATGGATGGAAATATTGCAATGCACTCGAAAGACACTAGCTCTGCTCAATGATATCAGAGGCACAAGATTTCTCAATAGAAAGTGTCAATATAGTAGTGGTGAAAACAGCTCCAATAACAATATAGCAATGTATCTCAAGGCCTTTTTCTCTTTTCTCAATTCTGTTTTTCTATTTTTTTTATACTTTTATAACTGGCCAAAAACAATTAGGAGCAAAAATAAGCACAATATGATCATAGTGACAAAAAATATATGAATATGAGCAGCCTAGAGTGAACAAGAAATAGCTATTATTTTTGGCAAAGATACCTATATTTTGTTGTAGAATGGCTGTAGCTATGTCTCACAATCTAAAGAAAATGTGGATGAAAACTAAAAAGAAAAACAACTAAAACTAAGAAAACAACTCACGGTACAAAACTATACCCACGACAGAGAAACTAGACGAACCGCTGTCACGACAGCGCATGCTAGCAGCGTAACGGGGAAACAGCCGTGCGCGCGGGCGTTTTTGCGGGTACGGTGAGCGCGTGGCAGCAGCAGTGGGGCGCGGCAGCGAAACTGCGCGGGCGTGTGCCGCGGCAGCGCGCGGGTGGGCTGCTGGTAAGCGCGACACGTGGCTGCAGGGTGGTTTTGTAACGTGCGGGTGGGTCGAGTCCGACTGCGACAGGGAAACGGCGGCGGCAGGGAAATCGCGAAAACGCGTGCCGCGGCAGAAAATCGAGTTGAACTCGAATTGGCTCACATCACCCAATCGGATTGGAATTTTTTTGTGATTTTTTGTGGACACCGCGGAAACAGAAGGATGAACACCTAGAACCCGAAACGTAGACCGAAAACAAAAGACTCAAAAGGAGAAAAGAAACACGAAAATCAAACACAAAGAAGCAACTAAAACTTGATAAAAGTGATGATCTAAGGCTATGACTCGAACTACTCCTATTTTTTGTGGCTTTTTCGGTGGATGGGTAATGAAACTAATCTACTAGAACATGATAGCTCACCGAGTTAATCTGTAAATCTGATACCAAGATGATAAGGGGTTGCCCGATCTTCTCGATGAACTCACACGATAACAAGGATCTGATAACTTGTGTCTCTCCACGAACTCTCCGGCTAATTCCTGATGCCAATTGCAGCAACAACCAATCCCTTGGATATTCGCAAATCCACACACTTGCACGAGCAGCCACTGACTACTAGTGGTCTTATATCAACTAATTCTCAGTGGAATAGCAGATAACACGCAAAACTTGCAATATGATCAATTCCCGATGAATGCTTCGAGCATTCAACAATGGAGTCTAGGTTTTATGTTTAAAGGTAGTCTAAACCTTCACCACACGCAGGTGGGAGGTATTTAAGAGAGAGGGCGTGCGGCCAAAGGCCAATTCGCACCACCCCTGAACCTGACTTGGGTTTGGACTCAAACTCGACTTGGACTCGACCTAGGGGGATACAAACCGACCCCATCAAGTGGGATTCGGCCAAGGGCCACGATGGACTCGTGTGGGAGTACCTAGGACATGTCCTTGGTGCTCCCATAACTCTAAAACACATCACATAATAATTTGGGCTGAAACAAGCAAGGACATGTCCTTGGTGGTCTCAATTCCCTCTTCTCAATATTATGCCCCCTTCTTCTCCCTTGTGCTTGCATGATCATATCCCTCCATGTGTTCTCCCATGCATTGCTCCATGGCTCCATGCTCCTCTCCTCCAATAATGCTTGTGTTATCAACAACCCGAATCATACATAAATGCAAGGAGTTAGGTAGTATAAAATTCTCAGAACCACAAGCATCATAATTTAATAAGAGTGAGTTCACCTGCTGTTCTAGTAGTTTGGTTCTTCATCATGTTTCTCTTGAACAACAACATCATCATCAATGGGAGAAATAACATATGTACTAGGGATGTCCTCATCACAATGCAGCGGAGAGGCTCCCACAATCGGCACGGCGGTGGCGAGAACTGAGGCAACGGAAACAGAGCCCTCTGAACTCCTTAAAAAGGCCGTGCGGGCGGCCTCAGCCTGAGCAGCGCCTGGACTGGGACCGGCGGTCCGAGGCAAGGCGGCGCGTGGGAAACCGCGAATCCAATGAAGGAGCGGCGCCGCAGCTCCGACCGCACCTCGTGGAGATCACCGTCCATTCTGGGGAAGCAGAGGGAGCCCTGGAGTTGACCAAATTAGCCGTTGGGGCGACTACGATGGACTGCAGCCTGGGGTGCGCTACGGACCACTGGGAAACGGGAGGCGACGGCGAACGGGTCGAGGCACGCGTGGTCGAGCTGCTGCGACAGTGGAGGGAATGCAGCAGCGCCCCCGACCGGGGAAGACTCCAAGGTGAAGCCGCGGACGGACCGCCAGATCCAGGAGAGGATGGCGCGACTCCCACAGAGCAACAAGCCGCCGGAACCGGAGAGCCCATGCTGCGTGGAGGAGGGAGCCGCGACCGGGATGGTCAGCGTGGGTGGCCGCCGCGGCTGGAGTGGCCAGCGGCGCAGGGGAAGGGGCTAGGCTCTCGCTCGCTCATCTTGCGGTCCAAAGGATCTGCTTTCACACTCCCGACTTGCAAAATAAATTAAAACAGACTTTAGCACTAGATTTGATTTAATTGTGCATGTGCACCGAGCTGGATACTTCATTTCTTGTTTAGTTCAGGCCTGATCTTTGCCGCTACATTAAGAAAAAAAGTCCAAATCACTACCCGCTATCGGAGTTTGGCTAGAAATTGATAGTTAGTCAACGAAAAACTCTCCGGCTCCACGGCAGACATAATCATACGTTTGGTCAATTTCCGCTATTTTTTAATACGGAAACTTTCCGTAGGTTTTTATCTACTCCCTCCATCTTAAAATAAGTGTCGTTAAAATATGTTAAAATGGATGCATGTAGTAATAGAATACATTTAGTTATGTCTACTGCAATAACGTTTATTTTGAGACGGATGGATCATGCTTCCTGAGAATAGATTAGAGCATGCCGATGATGATAAGAAGAAAGTGGAGGCGCATCGCAAGGAAGCTAAACTTGGATCATCGACACCCGTCCATGGGTTGGTGCCGTAGGTCCACGGTGGGGAAGGGCTGGTGCGGACGTGGCGCCTGGCCGCCCCCTTGTGCCTGCTGCTGCGCCGGTTTGCGTCCCCCGTGGCGGTTACCATGGCGCCCGCCGGACTTCTGTTGAGGAGCAGCGGGAGGGGCGGTGTAGTACCCTGGCGTCGGAGTGGGCTGCGGCGGCGGCCGCGGTGCGGGCGGGGCGGTGGTTGGCGGTGCGCCACGGGAGGTGCCGGCGGCGAGGGCCTGATGTTGCACACGTTTCTTCACTCCTTTCATCCGGCGTTCCTCCAGCTTCAGATATGCCACGAACTTGGGGAAGGAAGGATCCGCCATCAAGGTGAGGTTGCCGGCGGCGTTGCCGAAATCCTCGTTGAGGCCAGCGGTAAGCGTGCTGAGAAGAAGATCATCACCGACCTTGGCACCGACGTCACGCAGCTCATCCGCCAATTGTTTTAGGTGGCGGCAATACTCGTGATGGACTTGTCATCCTGATGACTGTCGAAGAATTCTTGCTGCAAGAAGACGCGGCGCTGGAGCTTATTGTCGGTGAAGAGACCGGTAAGCATCACCCACACGGCGCGTGCATCATCGCCGTCGGTAACGACGGTGTGAAACAGGTCCCTCGAGATGGTTGTGAAGAACCAGAGGATGAGTGTGGCCTCGATCACGGTCCACACGGGGTCGTCCGCCATGGCGCGTGGGTCGACGGAGCCGTCGATGTGATCCACTAGGTTCTCCTCGCGGAAGAGAAGCGAGAAGTACATCTTCCAGGCGTAGTACGATGAGTTGGTGGCGTCGAGGGTCACGGGTACGCGTTCCCGGATGTTGACGTCGCGGATGACGGCGGGATCGGGACCGGCGAACGGGTTGGTGCGGGAGGAGTGAGAGGACATGGTGACGTTGCGGAGAGGAGAGGTAGCGGCGGCGCGAGTGGAGGGCGCGGCGGCTGGTGCGGAGCGGCGGCGCTAGGGGTGGGCGCGGCGGCTAGAGTTGCGGCGGCGCAGGTGGGTGCGCGGTGGCGGGGGTTTTGTCGGCGTGGGCGATGGCTGCTCGGGGACAAACAGTGGCAGCGGCGGCCCGGCGCGGAGGAGAAGCGGCGGCGTGGAGCGGCGGCGGCGGCCCGAGGCGGCGGCTAGGAGAGGCGGAAGCTAGGGTTGATCGAAGAAGTATCTGATACCATGTTAGAGGAGATTGTATGCATCGATAACTTAGATTGATCGTGCACGTAGCACATATATAGGTACAAGGAGTGTGACCGGGTCCAATCTCCTAATACGTACAAAGGGAGATGGACTCTACAGGTACAACATACAAACCCATCCTATGTACGTACAGGCATATTCAACTATTACTAGTGGTAACTAAATGGTTAGACACACCTACGCACACGCTCTAAGCACAACCGCACAGCCAAGCTACTACTGGTCATAAAACCCTTCTCGTCGAAATCCTTCCCTATCTCCCCTCCCCTGTCCTCTTGGTCTTGGAGACCACACTCTTGCACGCAACGCCAGCGTGCAGGGCTCCTCCAGCTCTGCGTGTGCCGCAGCTGAGCCGCCCATGGAGCTCGCCTCGACGCTCCCGTGGTGGCTCACCACGAGGATGTGCGACCTCCCATCCGCGCCCGCCACCGGATTCCTCGAGTGGGCCGCCTTCCTCTTTCTCTCCACGTGCTCGCAGCGGCTCATGCTCTCGGCGGCGTCCGCGGCGTTCCTGGTCGTCGTCTTCTGCCTCGCGGTCTACAAGGTCTTGTCCCGCCGGCGTGGCCACGGCACAGTCAACAAGCCGCTGCTCGACAGGGGGCAGCCCCGGGTGGTGCGTGTTGGCGCGAGCTTCGTGGTGGCGCTTGCGGCGTCCATGGTTCTCGTCGCGTTCTACGCCGTGCTGCTCGTTCTCTCGATCATGGTGCGGGGCGGCGGGGGTGAGGTCCAGGAGGCGGTGCTCCTCGCGCTGCAGTTGGCGGCGCACCTCGCCGGCGCCGCGCTGGTGGCGCACGAAAAAGGGTTCCGCGCGGAGGCTCACCCGCTGACGCTCCGGCTCTTCTGGCTCGCCTCGTCCGCGCTCACCGCGCTGCTGGCAGGCGCGGCCGTCGCGCGCCTTGCTTTGGGCGCGGCCGCACTGCCTGACGACGCGGTCGCGATGGCTGCTCTGGCCCTGTCTCTCCCTCTTCCTGTCCTGGCCGTGTTGGGCGCCACGGGCATCACCGAGACCGAGGTGGAAGAAGAAAGCGATGCGGCCAAGGAGAAGAACGTGACGCCGTACGCGAGTGCGTCGTGGGCGTCGTGGGCGTGGATGAACCCGCTGATCAAGCGCGGGTACCGCGCGACGCTGGACCTGTCGGACGTGCTGAGCCTGGCGCCGGCGCACCGGCCGGAGCGCATGCACGAGCTGTTCGTGTCCAACTGGCCGTCGTCGTGGGCGCGCAGGGACAACAGCCCAGTCCGTCACGCCCTCTTACGGTGCTTCTGGCCGCTGTTCCTGGTAAACGCGTCGCTGGCGCTGCTCCGGCTGACGGTGATGTACGTTGGGCCGACTCTGATCCAGAGCTTCGTGAACTTCACGTCGGCGGCGGAGCGGCGGCCGCTGTGGGAGGGCATGCGACTGGTGCTGGCGGCGAAGGCGATGGAGGCGTTGTGCAGCCACCAGTACAACTTCCACTGCCAGAAGCTGGGGATGCAGATGAGGGGAGCGCTGATCACGGCGCTCTACCGCAAGGGGCTCCGGCTGTCGTGCTCGGCACGGCAGAAGCACGGGCTGGGCATGATCGTGAACTACATGGCCGTCGACGCGCAGCAGCTGTCAGACATGATGCTACAGATACACTACCTCTGGCTCATGCCGCTCCAGGTACACTACTTTTCCAAATTTCTCGAATTAATTAATTTCGGGCATTCTTATGTTCCAAACTAGCTAGCGGGCGCGCTGAGGTAATCGCTTACGTAGGTGGTCTTATCCTGCTCCATGCTTGTGCAAAAAGAAAAATCTATACCCATGTTTCTTCTTCTTTTTCAAGGATATTGTTTCTTCTTCTTCGGCGGCAACGGCATGGTACACTCATCATTGTACTACTACTTACTATCTCTGGGGCGGGCCTCAGTAAAATTAGTCCAGCTAGGGTGTCGAGTCTCCGCCGCAGGTCGATGAACACAAAATATTTACTACAGTACAGTACTAGAACTACTGATAATAATTTGAGTGGGCTTCAATTGGGCGTCTAGAGAACGCACGAAACCTATCTCCGGTGGACAGGCGGGGTGCGAACCGGTAGCGACACGCATTTATTTGGTTTTGTTGTTGGTGATCGAGCGACGCGACCCTTGACCCGATACTGATTTGCAATCCAGGCGCGATACAAGCATGGAGCCATGAATGTGTTTGTCCTCTTCTTTTTCCAGCTATTTTATTATGGCCAAACTTTTTTCCACAAGAGGGAAACACGGACCGTCGATTTATTTTTATTTTTATGGAGTAGCATACTACTCTACAAGATATACTTGGGCGTCATTGAGAGAGATGCCTAGCTAGTACGGCCGTCGCGGTGGTGCCAAGTCGTACGATGAGCCGCCGGTCGTCTCTCGCTGCCGATGGAACAACACATCCGTTTAATTAGATCCGACGCGCGCGGTACGTAGTAGGAGTAGGTGCCAAGTGTGGCTCGCATCCATGCCACGACGCACGTCTCTTTATTTATTTGGATGATGTGACGCTTCCAACGTCAGCTGAGTAATCCGGACGGCACTCCGGCCACGTAGTCCATGCCAACGGGTCATTTCAAGTCAAGTTCGTTGGGACTTGATTTTATCCTGCGGGAACCACAAACATTTCTCACACTATAGTAGCTTGCTTACGGCATCTTCAATAGTTGTAAGATACTCCCTCCGTTCAACAATAGATGACTTCCACTTGTCTATATATGGATGTATCTAGACATGTTTTAGTGTATACATGCATCCATATCTAGACAAATGGAAGTCATTTATTGTTGAACGGAGGGAGTAGATGTTGATAGATTTTGCCACGTAGCATTTTTGATCATGTGGCATAAAATAAATGAGGTGAGAGAGTGAGGTTGTATGTTCATGAACCAACAACTCTTGCACAAGCTCTGAGGTAGAATAAGAGAGAGGTCTTACACATTCTCTCATCTTCTATTGGCCAAACTACATACAACCCATTGTAAGATGTGTTGTTGGTGTCTAATTTTACTAACAAACTAACCAACAACCTATTAAAGATGCCCTTAATCAGTCAGTAGGAGTAGTAATTAAGCTACTACTAGTACATTGATTATGCGGAAACATTAACATTACTGCTCCCTTGTGTGAGCACAAATTGTTGAGATGCATTCAATCTGGGATCCGCTTCTAGATCTCGAGAATCCGGGGTCTGAATTTTATATTGTACACGTGTTCCAAGATTAATTGGTAAAATACTTATCCTAGAGTACGTGCTCACTGTCAAAGTACAAGTAGATGCTGATTGTTAAGCGAGAGTTTTTTACTCCCTCTATCTCAAATTAATCGTGTCAAAAAGATAGATAGAAATGGATGTATATAAACATAATTTAGTGTCGGATACGTCATCTTTTATCCATTTTTATTTTTGTGACAATTAATTTGAGACGAAGCTGAGGGAGTAAATCATTTTGATTAGTGAAAATCTCCAGACCTCTTCGCTTTAATTCGTGGTTGAAATTTGAATACTCATGACGAATGATGTGTGTTTGCAGGTGGGCGTGGCGCTTGGGCTGCTCTACATCTACCTTGGCCCGCCGGTGACATCGGCGCTGGTGGGCGTGTTCGGCGTGATGGCGTTCGTGTTGCTGGGCACCCGGCGCAACAACCGGTACCAGTTCTCCCTCTCCGGCGAGCGTGATCGTCGGATGAAGGCGACAAACGAGATGTTGAGCTACATGCGCGTGATCAAGTTCCAGGCATGGGAGGAGCACTTCAACTCCCGCATCGGCCGCTTCCGCAGCCTCGAGTTCGGCTGGCTCACACGCTTGATGTACTCCATCTCCGGCAACATTATCGTGTTGTGGAGCGCCCCCATCGTTGTCTCCGCCCTCGTCTTCGGCACGTGTGTCGCCGTCGGTGTCCCCCTCGACGCCGGACTAGTCTTCACCGCTACGTCCTTGTTCAAGATCCTCCAGGAGCCCATGAGGAACTTCCCGCAGGCCATGATCCAGGCCTCACAGGCTATGATCTCGCTCCAGCGGCTCGACTCGTACGCGTCTACTTTTTTTGCTACTTTTTTTGACATGCATGCATGTATCGAGTTTGTGAGCATGTAACACATGAGTTTTAATTGTTTGAAGGTACATGACGAGCGCTGAGCTGGATGATGGCGCGGTGGAGAGGGGGGGGTGGCGTCGAACGATGGCGGAGTGGCCGTGCAAGCAAGGGATGGAGTGTTCACGTGGGACGACGAGGAGACGGACGCCGGGAAGGAGGTGCTGCGTGGAATCGACCTCGAGATCCGAAGCGGCAAGCTGGCGGCAGTGGTCGGCATGGTTGGTTCCGGCAAGTCGTCGCTGCTCGGATGCATCCTTGGGGAGATGCGCAAGGTCTCTGGCAAGGTTCGTACAAATCATACTACTAATAAATCTTATAAATTCCGAAGAATACGTACATACGTACGTAGTGCATTTTTTTGAACGGGGTAGGGCCTAGAAGGCCCCGAGATCGTTCATTAATACTGCCGACAGAGTTCACTTACAAAGAGAGCCTTGCCAAAAACAAATAGCAAAAAGGCTCTTGGCTTTTACAATAGGGACCCTGAGAACTAAGAAAGAAAAGAAATCCCGTCCTCGTGCTCCCCTCGCTCATGCTCCGCCGGACTCAAACCACCGCCGCCGACGACCAACCGGGGTGCAACCGGGGACATGACCACTTGGCGCACCAGAGCGGGAGCCAACCGCTCCGACGTGAGAAGACCTCCATACTTGGAGGTTGATGAAGCCCTTGTGCCCGCCATATCGCGGCGGCGACCAAGGCGAGAGCGGCCGCCCTTCGGCCCAAGAAGTCGACGACGAACTCGTCGTCGAGGATGCGCTCCCAAGAGTGGCACCTGCACAGAAGAAGCAGCTAACCGCTGCGTTGAAGCTCGAACTAGGCGCCACCAGCAGATCACCCCGATTACCCTCCAGCCTTAGCCAAGCTCGAACACCCTTCTCCAACTCCAGGCTTCCTACCACCAAGGCAGCAAGGCCAGAAGAGAAGCGTCGTCGAGCTCCTAGGCCTTCAGATTCGAACCCATCGAGCTTATTTTGACTGCCCCCACCTGTCTCAACGTGAAGCTCCGCCATCCCCCATGAATCGCAGAGAACAAGAAGAGCAGGTGAATCTCTGCCGCCGCTCGGAGACGGGCAGAGCAAAGAGCATAGCGGCATATAGCGCCAAACGCCAAGAAGGAGAGAAGCAAACCTAGAGATCTAACTACTCTGCTGTTGTACGGCGGCAAGCGAGGCCAGAGACAGAGGAACTGAGAGGACTCTTAAGGGGGGAGAGAGAGGAGAGGAGAGTCTTCGAGAGAGAGCCGATACGTAGTGCATATAGAAAGATGCCTATTCCCCGTAGGTAGTCAGCCCATAGGTGTAGTATCACGGGTGCATATATTCTTCTGAAGCAGCACACGTATTAATGGAGGATTCCGAGTTTGCATGCAATATATGCCGAAGGATACATGCATGCGGTCCCACCGATGCGTATGTGTTTGAGGATGGTGCTTGCATGCATGCCACATGTTTAAGTTAGATCAAGTGTCGTACGAGAATAGTATTGTAAGTTACCAGCTACAGATCAACCAGAAATTGCAGAGAATTGCTATGGAATCAACCGAAATTGGGATAATCACGCTCGTTCCTCCCCTCCTCCCCCGAGCGAGTCTGTTACATACGGCATTGCCGTCCAGTTCTTACTTACACGCCAAGTTCAACCTGGCCCTTCGTAGCTTATTAGTAGCCAGGAAAACGCACACACACGCATCAGGCAACCCAGTCAGCCTCGTGCAGCCTCGCTGGAGCCCGCCTGCTTCTCTTGGGCCGCTCCTCCTTCTGGGATGGGCCATCCTCCTCACTCGCGTGGCTGCTGCCATTAGGTATTCACGGGTGGTCGTTGACAAGTATACCCACTTGTGGTACGCATAGTGGTTTCGATACGAATACGAATATGATGGTTGCATGCATCAATCATGCCTTTTCTTAAAAATTAATAGGAGCCAGTTTTAGAAGAAACACAAGTAATCATTTGTGAGAAGGCGCGATGAATTAATTGCTACAGTTTGTGGCAGCGTTTCAGTGTTTGCTAGCTGTAGTACTACCTACGGAGCAACTGAGCCCCTATGTTTCAGTGTTTGTACCACCCACACCCTGGTAGCGGGTACTGGCGGCGGACAGTGTATCAACGTACCTACATGCACCCCACACCTGTAAATGTTGCACAACAAATAATTTGCTAGCAAAAGTATTTATATTGTCCAGGTAGGGCAGTTGTTGTAGTTGTATGCTTGTAACTTATTGAATCCATGCTCACCTGCATCGACTCAACTTGCTGGGCTATTAAAATGGAGTAGTAGCTCCTTCATCCACCTCTTTTTTCTTGAATCTAGTTGTTGGATGTTACTCTCGCTAGCTGAGGTGGAGTACAAGTACTGGCAGAATTAGTCACAACTAGCTAAGGTACAATTATTGGATGCCATGTTTTAATACGGCAGGTGTGAATGACTGCGAAAGGTTATTATAACTATATATATACAAACAACAGTGCACAAGATAAGACACAGCTAGCTATGTCATTCCTAGGAGTACGACGTCCTAAAAAGAAAGCACCTCCCGACACAACAAGAGACTTGTTCAGATATGAAAACCTAATGCTTGCGGGGCCCAAGGCCATCTCCAACGGAGATCTTCACCTCTTGCAGGGCCCTGCTTCTTGCATCCGCACTTCAATTTTTTTGCCGATGATGTGACCATCTTTTTTTAACGAGATGTGACCATCGTTGTTGCCCCTATAAAAGAAAGAAGACATTGTTGCGCTCCCGCATATTCTCCATTGTTTTGGCAAGGTCACCGGGCTTGGCAGGAATGTGCAAAAGAGAATGGTGGCACCTATCCAATGTGCTTCGGTCGATAGTGAGGACATTTTGCATGATTTTCCTGCCACACCCTCTCAATTCCCTATTCGATACTTGGGGCTTCCGCTCTCGGTGCATCGTCTTAGGGGCGTGCACTTCCAATTTGTGGGGGATAAAATGACAAGCAAATTGCCTATGGAGCAAGGCAAATTCATAACAACCACCGGAAGAACCGCCCTCATTAAATCCGTCACCACCTCTCAAGCCATTTACCCGTTAACGGCATTGCCCTCCTCTCCCCCTCTCGAAGAGCATCATGAACGCCTTTCGGAAAATTAAGATAGCTTTTCTTTGGGCCGCATCGAATAAAGTCTCCTGACGCAAATGCAAAGTTAAGGTGTGCTAGCCAAAGAATATGGGAGGGGCTTGGCATATTGGACCGAGAAATTTGCTAGAGCCCTAAGACTTCGGAGCCAGAGTGCACATGAGTCAGTTTGGGTAACCCATGCAATGACAATGACATGGAGCTCTTCTACTCATCCATAGACATCTCCATTGTGAATGGAAAGATTGCTAGCTTTTGGCACTCGTCGTGGCTCGGTGATTTTAAGCCAAAAGGATACTTCCCCTTCCATCTATGCAATTCCAATGAGGAAGAACTTCACCGTGCACAACTCCCTTGCGAATGAATTTTGGATCCGCATGCTGAATTTTCAGGGGGACATTTCGTTGCTCCACATCAACGAATTCTTCCTCCTTTGGACCAAGCTTCATGATGTGCATCTCGTTAAGGAATTGGGCACTATCTCTTGGAAGCATACAACTGATGGTGTCTACTCCGCGTCCTTGGCATATTTAGTGCAATTTGATGAGTCTACCACCACCTACTTCATGAAGCCGACAACTGGGCACCTCTAAAGTGCAAGTTCTTCGCTTGGTTAATTCTCCAAAATAAGGTGTGGATGGCGGATCGTTTAGCTCTTAGGGGGG